>JAAAJZ020396573.1:0-12125 GCA_010015985.2 Actinopyga echinites
GAAAAGTCTCGATCGTTTTGCATGAGACCGGTTTAGTCACTGATTTTTTTTTTTTTTAAATATATCAGTGGTTCAGGTATCATTATTTGTTTTAGTCATGAATTGACATGTTGCCTATCTTTTTCTGTGGGATAAAAACGTGAAATGATAAGTGCAAACAAACACGAATTGTCGCTTTAAAGCTAGCCTGATTGTCACTTATTATGAATACTAGTATGTGCATAATTGTGCTAAATAAAACTTGTAGAGAACTTCAATTACAAACAAAAGTACGATGACTACATTGCAACATTACAAAGGCAAAGCAGGGTGGGAGGTGAACATACTTTAAGCAGAAGGCATGCCGAAATTTTGGATTCGACGCCACTGTTGTCTCTAGTCTTTAGTCACAGATGAATACATCACAAGTCATTTTCTTAACGTCAACAAAGAAATGATTCATTGCCATTATCCAGCGTCTGATACATCCAACGTCTAGATACATAATGTTCAACATTATGCAAAGTCTCAGTTACTTAATCGAGTCCGTTTTGTGTTGCCCACACAGCGGACGTGTATTACTCCTGCATCTACTTGAGTGTACTCCTATATAGGTACGTGCGTTAAAACGTGTACACGACCAACACCTGCTACGAAGGTTAGTTTTTGTGCTGGATTGGGAATTGGCCCAGAATGTTAGGACCGGTAATCAGATTTTACAAATAACGGAACGAAGTACGATGACATTGCTACACTAGCATTACTACAAGTTAAAGGGGGAGGGGGGGTTGAAGACTTGCCACATATTATCTATGTGACGTCACTGTTGCGTAGTCTGTAGTCACACATGAATACTTAACTAGCCAGTTCGTTTTCTTTACGTCCCACGACAAGTTTTGGTAAATAATCGATATTTAACGGTTGATATATACATAATGATGAATATTATTCAGAATTTTATGAAACTTTCAGTCTCAAACGATTGAAATCGACTTCCTATAGTAAACAGAAAAATCCGTAAATGAAAGAAACGAAGCGAAATTTCGTCTGCTCCAGCATCAAGTACCCAGAGATAAAAAAAGGTGCAAAATGGTGTCCTAAAATCGCTTGACCTCAAAGAATCTGGGTCATAGCTTTATAGCCACGGAAAACCTACTTTACAAAAGTGCGGAAAAATGGCTATAATCCTTGACGTTTCTTTTAATCCATGTACAATTTTTTTAAAATATCGCCACTTGTCCTGATAAGCTGATGAAGATGTTACAGCTAGGGAAACGTGAAAACCTGTTGGTTAATTAAAACAAATCAAACTAAATATTTTAAACGCACTAGTGTGCTGAATGTTCTATTCTTCATACTTTTGAGTAAAACCAGCAATAGAAAACATCGCGTACAAAATAAATGATTTACGGGATGGCGTTTAAGTGGCGTTAATGTGTTTACCATGTGTTAAAGTAGGAGTCTTAGACGTTTACTGTACTTACGCATTTTATTTTTTTTTTTTTTCTATTACATAAACGCGGTAACGTGTTTATTATCTGTTACAAAAATGTGTTTATCATTTTTTACAGTGTTAATACGCAACGTATGGTTTTAAACAGGGACCCTTTACGGTACCTCGATGGTGAATATTTTTGGCCAAAATCGTTATTAATTGCACATCGTTTTGTTGTTTATGTCTCCAAGGACAGAATTGGGAAGTTTCATTTAGATAAATTCAAGTTTTGGAAAGAAAACAAGTGAAAGAAGCAGACACAGTACTTGGTGTTAGTTCCTTTGGTCGTCCAAAACGATCGCAAAATTCATGTGCTTTACGTGGTGTTTGTACGCATCCTGTATGTAGCTCCAACTAATTTTAGACTGATGGAACATCTATGGACATCGAACACGGGTACGCAAATTTATCTTGCTTGATTTGAGAGTTTGTTGAAGAGAAATCTTTCATATTTTTAAAAACATGTTTTAGCCTGGAAGTACACAGTGATAGGAAATTCAAAAATACGGTTGCTAGGTAACTCTACTGTCAAGGAAAAGGGCTCTGACAGAAAGAAATTCATTGTTTCATAGCCCATGAGTAATTTGTTGCAAGCTCTTGAGATTTTAAATGATGTTACATTCATAACGCTTGTAGTGTATACAATTTGGGGGACGAAAAGCTATTGACAGAGTTTGTTGGTGATGCTGAATGACGTAGTAATGACAAAAGATCTATTCTGCCCCACCCCCACCCCCATGTTGATGTAATATAAATAAAATGCTACATTTAGACTGAGCTCAGAGATCTCTACTATATTTCACCCATATTCAAGGAACGAAATGGATTCTTTTCGTATATACTACTCTGAAGACATGTAAATAACGGAAAAGTTTATTAAGTGATTTGCCAAATGTAAGTTTTAAACCATTTTGTTAAAGTAATTACATGCAATTTCGTTTTCCTTTCTTGTCCATTTAATCTCAATGCAAAAAGTCCTTTTTAAAACATTTGAATGTGGAATTGCAATAACAAAATAAAGGAAAAATGATGTCCAAAAAACGTCATAAACGGAGCAATTTCAAAATTGATTTCCAACATCTTGTTTAAAATATTATTTTAGATTGATCTAGCTAAATAACGTATTTGCAGGGCTGTCTAGGAATCTCATTTTCTTTGTAAGTATCGTCTACGTACAACCGGCTGAACCAATTAATTGCACGAACTTATTACGCCTCTAATAAACCTCCTGCTTACTACCGTAGATTACATTTTAATACAAGGTTAAATTTCCATTGGCATTGCAACGTACTAATTTATCCGTTGGCTGGTGCAATATACGATCACAACTAACAAGCTTGCTCTTTTGTTCGGGCACAGAAACTGTTGAAAAAAGTTTATTAATTCAATTGCCAAAAAACATAATTCCTTTTCATTCGTGTTTGCATAACAGACAAAGAGGAATCGATGAAAATACACAAAAGAAGGTCACCATCGATTATGATAATTTGCACTTTTTACCCTTTCTTAACCAAACCGTAAGCCGGAATTCATAGCATGCACTTTATGGAAGCAGCAAAAAATCGATACGGACAGTCAATACAGTCTACTGTCACACGTATGTAGCATCAAAATTCACACTATCGTCTTTAAATTGTTACAGAACATTACTCATACCCACGACTTATTAATTCAAGCGGACAGTACGGTATCGAAACGCATTGATCACAGAGCAACGTTGTTTAATCGCTGTCATTTTTCAAATTAAACTCAACAAAATAATTTAGACCTCGCCCATAACTACGGCAATGTATTCAACACGCACGTATATTTTACTTTAACTAACAAAAGTAATTTACAGGCAACTGACTGATGCACAGACGCCGCCTCGACTATCGACAACGGTCTCACATACTGCTGCCACACACTGCTGCCAGTGGTCGTTGCATGCGCGAGGAAAAAAAAGCCTCCTTTAGAGTGAGGCCAAAGCATCTGTGTTAGACATACCTCAGCATAACCAGATAACGGCTTCGTTCAAGAAGAGAATTACAAGATCGGAGCAGTCGATACGGAGAGATCAACACGTAAAGGCGTGCTTATCAACTCATTACATCTACTTAACGGATTTAACACAGTTCAGACGCATAATACAACAAGTGTTCATGGAAAATATCGTTTTCTTTTAATGGAATTTATATCTTTGGATGGTTGTGCATCAAATTCATGTTACAGCTTTTCTCAGAGTCGATTTTCCGGAACCGGCAATTGTTTGGCTCAAGCATTGCTTGTTTGACACACGTGTACATCGGGTAAACCTTACTAGTATAGGCCAAATAGACCTTGCACTCCTGAAGAGAAAATAAGAACATCTGTGAATCGCTCATCAATTTCGAACAAATCTCATTTTCCAGTTAAAGGAACAATGGTCCTTAAGAGATTAACATGAAGAGGCAGAATGTGAGGACTTTGTTGCTTATCGTCTGTACTTTCCTATACCTTCTTCTCGGAGCCGCCATTTTTGATGCTTTGGAGTCAAAACACGAAGAACGCGAAAAAGCTGTACTAGAGAAACTGGAAACTTCCATTCAACTTAAGTACAATATTACAGACAATGAAATGGAAATACTAAGAAATACAACCATAAAATTATTACCTCAAAAAGCTGGTGTCCAGTGGAAATTCGCAGGATCATTTTTCTTTTGTATGACTGTAATTACAACAATTGGTGAGTACTTCCGATACTCTAAAAGTAAATTAGTCAAACCAAAGTAAAGTAGTCATTTTGGACGTGATTTTGACTTACATTATTCAAAATTATGCTTTTTAATGATTAATTAGCGTTTCTTGGGCTTTCATTTAAAACTGGAAATTTTGAAAAAATTAGTAGGCTATATTGATAATAAAAATTGAAACAAAACTTTTACTGAGTACTTCCTATATAGTTGTGAGTAGGAGTACTCATGTGTTATGTGAGTATTCATATTCATATGCATACTTTCTCATGTGAGTAAACTCCGAGTATAGGTACTCATTGAAGAAGTTAAGTTTCTATACGGTTTGGAGTTTTAACCTGTCCTCATAATAACTCTCTTGATCCAAAAGAGAGAAAATGGGGATGGATAGAAATTACGATTGAAATGTTCAGTCCGATAGAGTGAAAATAATTTCTATTCGATTTAAAATGGTTCAATCTAAATTCCGATCGGTCCCTTATTTCACTCTGTTAGAGTAATGTTTCACTCTATCGGATTTAGAGAGTATGCCTAAGTCTAATTTTATGCTCTCGTCAATTTTGTTGAACTCTAAATATTGCTTCTTAGTTTGACTGTCGGTACTCAAACTCGTAAGAAGGCTTGTGATCGTGTATGCTCTGAGGGGGAAATTTTGTTTTCGTTCTCGTTACCAAAGTTAATAATATTAACTCATTTACAAAACTCTTAATTCAACACTTTTAAGTGCGAAAAAGAGGTATAACTAGCTGGAGTTCTTTTCACCAAAATTTAAAATGTAAATTTTCTTCGTGGTTTGTTTATAACTGAAAAATCTGAAGAAAGGAAACAAAACTTCAAGTCATTTACACGCTCTTATACGTCTTTCATAAATCTGTGAGTTGCAATTTTGATGATTTTTGCATTTTAAGTTACTTTATTTAGTAAAAAGTTTTAAATCACAACCTACGTAGTATATCGAATCATTTAGTTTCATAGATGTTTATCAACACGTAGTCACGTACATGAATACAGGCTACTTTCGAAAATCTTTGCTTCGTCCTTTAAAACTTCGTTCCAGCACTTCAATGAAATAATTTATGATTTATTTTAGGAGATAATAATTTTATGTTAAAGTGTGTTGCTTCGTACCACATTCATTCAGGCGCGTAGCCAAGGGGGTGTTCGGGGGGTTCAAACACCCCCCATAGCCAAAGCCAAGAAAAAATATGTTGGCATAAGTTTATAAAACACTATAGTGAGTTTTGAAAATAGTTTGATTTGATGCTGTACGCTTCCCATTTCTCGTTTTCATTTCTTATAAGAATGATACAGGGCGAACCCTTCACCTTTAAGTAATACTGATATTCATTCTACTTAAAGTACTGTACTCAAACTTTTTGGTTCATTTTGCGTTTTTCTTGCATAAATTATGTAAAATTTCACAAAATAATTACGACATCGTTGTTGCCAGTTTAAGGTCATATATTGCACCATTTCACATCTAAGGGATTAAATATTCAAATTTTTTCGCCAAAGGGGAGGGGACACCCCTCCCCATAGACCCCTCCCCATGTCACTGTCCTGTAAAACACCCCCCATGGCAAAATCCTGGCTACGCGCCTGACACACAGCAGCTGTGTGGCTTGCCACTGCTTCTTGTAATTCGATAATCTAGAACAACTGCACACTCAATTCACCAAGATCACATTCTGATCATGACAGCAGTGTCCATGTGATTTGGCCAATAACAGTAGCTAGTTCAGACTTGCAGTTATGTTTGAATTTGCCCACTTGTTGTCAGTCAAAGGGAGGTGACCTATCGTGAATTCCTATAGCCTTAGAGTAGAAACTATACTTGGGGTGAGGCCTGTGTCCCTTTAAATAGCCTACAAAATTTTTAAACAATTCTCCAGATCGCTGAAAATGGTCTCATTCCATCATCTTATGATCAGTATTTATAATGGTGATATCATTCATGGATTATAGTTTGATATCACTCAAGATTGTAGCCTTTCATAATGTTTGGGTGACCTACTCAGAGCCCCATTCTTGAACCAGACGGCACTTGAAACTTGTGGTTAGAATTTCTCTCTTTCTTGAAAGCTTGCCGATAGAATTCACTCTAACTTTCATCATTAAGAGAAAATGTGTTCATAAGAATAATGGATAAGTTTAAAGTACATACTATTTCTATTTGTGAAATTTTTCAGTGATGACTCCCTTAATTGACCGACTCAATGTACAACTATGCAACTACTTTAGTGGTGAAGAGTCAGACCTACCTAAAATTTTTCCGCATTTCCTTAATGCTAATCCTACCTATTTGGGTGGAGACTAATGTATGTTTCACTCATTAAACTTTTGATAAAAGGCATAAGTTCCTTAATGTCAAGGTTCCAACAGTGCTTTTAGTGAGTTTGTGGACAAAATTTGATCTAAGTATCATTTGATTCTCTGGGCTTGTTACCCTTGTTACAGTGGGATTAACGTCAGTTCTGCAAAGTTAGCAAAGTACGTAACTGCTATGCAGTGAGAAATGAGAAAGTATTGTAATTTTAAGTCATGTGGTGAGAGCAATCCCCACCAATTCTTCACATGTTATCATTGCTGAGCTGCAATGAGACCTATATTTCTCAATTTAATATGTTTCTAAGATTACTGTTGATATTGAAACTGGTCCAGTCAAATGAGTACACTCAGTCTCTCATAAAAATGACATAGCGGTTTTCAGACAAAAGTGTCGGAATATTCTCAAGATTTCCTACTTACCATTACATTAAAATGCTCTCAATCTGAAGTTTAATTGGGACCGATAACGAACTCTCATTTTCATGACACACTAACTCACGCCACTACCGCTCACGTACACGAGTGAATGGCTTTAAAAAGTCTTACCTTACAGCCAACCCTGTCTGATTGTTTTCTTTAAAAGTAGAAGAACCAATGCAGAAACTGAAACAGACCAAGTTGGGGTAGTATTCCTCTTTTACATTTTTACTGAAGGGTTAAAACACAGGAAATACCTCGCACCATACCTTTTGAAAATACGTTACAGATTAGCAGATATGACTTTGCTACCGTTGAGCTCATTGAACCAGGAACTTTTTAGGGCATGTTTGTAATAATAAACAATAGCTGAGACTTATAATAATCGTTACAAAAATAGAACTGATTTTAGGACGGACTCATAGTAAGGTTCACATGAACAATTCTACTTCAAGGCAACATAATCAAAACTTGCCTTAAATCAAAACAATGTCGTTCAATATATCCCGAAAGCTTGTGTTAAATCGAGCATAATCCTTTCACAAATTTTGTCCTACATAATATACAAGACATGTGCTAATTACAGATAGCCAGTTTTAATAATCTTGGAGTAATATCATTTTTTACCCTCAAATTTCAGAATAGTCAAAACAGTCTCTGTACATACTGTGAGGATGGCGGAGTGGACATCCAGAGCTTTGGTACCCCCATCTTTTTGGTGCTAAGCACTTCCTAACGTTCTACAACCCTCTCAGATCAAGGTTGAACCATACACAAAACTTTCACAGGCTGATTTTATTCTCTTAAACCCCATCTACACTTCCCCTATTCTTTTAGGGCCCTGCATACATCTTGTTTTGCTCTCCTTGGTCTTGAATGTTCATACATATTCCAGGATGCATGCCTTACCAGGCCTAAAATTTCCTTGGTGTTGATTAATTTTCCATAGAGTACTTCACATACTCTGTATAGACTTACCTTTGACCAGACCACACTCTTGGGCATCTAAGTGTACGTTTATTAAGCCTTCGTCATAGCTTGTGACGTCCTTCTAAGGAACTATCCCTATGTTTGCGCCCGTGCAAGCCTTTCTTGGAGCTTGTACTAGTCATTCCTGTTTCCTTCTCTAGCTTTCTCGAGATCAGTGTGATTCTGTTGCGAACTCCCAAATTGAAACAAAGTCTATACCTAATTGTTGTGGGATACGTTTTCGTCTTTTCACGGCCTTTCGGAGCTGTCATAAGGTACCAAGTTGCCTGTTCTTACCCCATTGACACTTTCCTATGTCCTTTTTAATCAAGTTATGAAGGACTCCACACATCATGCCTGTACCTTTTGTGGACTGCAATGTACCTAAGTACTTTTCAATACCCTTACGAAATCTTACTGGGGTTGGTACATCCCTTTCTGGCCTTTCTAAATAATAGCTTCCAAAACCCAGGTTGCCCCTCGTGTTTTCCCCAGACCTACCAAACTAGGACTCCCAAATTCTCGTGGGATCCTATTTTTATCTTTTCCATATGTACACCTTTTAAGAGCTTGCAAGAGACTGACTTCTTGTGCTCTGTCTGTACCTTTCCTGAACTGAAATGTACCTTTGAAAACCTTTCAATACCCCGAATCACCCTTATCAGGGCCGTTACAGTCTTAGTAGGCCATTATCTATACCTTTCCCAGGTCTTGTGGGGGTAAACGTCCCTGCAGTGATTTTTTTAATTCTACGCAGACTTTTCCAGAGCTTGTGCAGTTTCAAAATCCACCCTTTATGACTTCATCTACTTATCACATGACAGTTATGCCCTAGTTGTGTTCTTCGAAATCACCCCAAAGTCTTTCCAGTCTTTGTAGGGCCTTTCATGCATATTTTACCAGCAATCCCAGGCTGTCATGTAGTTCCAGGATGCCCTGGCTGTATGTTCACTTGACTGAATATACTATTGAGGCACCTGTCCTGAAAGACATCTGCAGTCCTATTTCGGCACTATCATATAATTGCCTTGCGTGGTATCGCAAACATTTCTGGTAAATTTCGAGTTTTGCCGTGGCTTTCTTTGTGTTAAAGAAAGGTCCTCTTTACTCCTGCAGAAGGCATTAAATATCATGGATGATTACACTGTCTCCATAATACCTTACCCAGGCCCCTCAATTTATTTGCGCCCTTATATTTTGGTGTATCATTTCTGAGACTGTCTGTTCCCTAGCAATACTTCCTTCTGGCCTTTTAAATCTTCTGGACTTCCAATATCCTGTGTAGAACTTTTCTAAAACGAAAAATAGGCCTGAGTGTACCTTTCAAAACAACAGTGTCTCCCTGGGACTGGTTCAGTCCAATCAGAACATTATCTATAACCCATCAAAGCATTACGGGTATTCATAAATGTCCAAATCTCCTTCCCTAGCTAACATAAAACATAGTTCGTAAAAAGGATAAGGGAGGGGGTAAACGAGAGATTATGGTGGTCTACAAACTAATAAATAGGTAAAATCCATCTGTTCTAGCAAAACCTTAAAATTGACAAACGTCTAGTATCTTGCATTGTTCAAACAGATCTTATAGATAACAAAATCCCTGTTCATGTATTCTCATCTACAGACAAATTTAATATCTTTTATTTTTGTCTGATAGTGATGCTACAGAAAAAATGGAGAAGTAAATTAAGTCTTTATAGTTTGGGCACAAATTATGTGTTTTTTTTATTATTAGTGAGCACTTGAGGACAAAAAGTGAAAAATTTTATAACATTTTCAATGGGAAGATTGCAGATATATTGTCCTGCTTAAATGTTGCTATATATATGACACCATGATCCTTCATCAGCCAATTTTTTCCGTGTCACATCATTTCAACATCCTATTTCGACTTAAGTATGTTGTAAACCTTTTCTGAAATCTTCTGCAATTACATACATTTTAACGGCTGAGATTTCATATGCAAATGGCAACGTTTCAACATGCTGCGGTTGTAAAATGCTGACCGTTCCCTTATTCATGATGCTACTGTACAGTTGAAAACGCTTTCTATTCCTACTACTCTATAGAAAGCGATCAATAGTTTTAATTCTTACGTGAATGACAATTTTGAACAAAAGAGGACGTTGACCTTAACTGCACGTCGTTTCAATAATAGTTCAATCAATCGCTATCAATTTGACAAAGAGGATAGAAACGACTGAGTTGAGAAACACTTTTATTTGATTTCTAAGAATTTTGTTTAGCTATCATGTAGTCTGTTAGCACAAGGAACATACTGCACTACGATACAGAAGTGCAATTGGACCTACTAAAACAGCACCAGTGTTACTCAGATCCCATAATTAGGACCTGTCGTTATAAAGACCGTTATTTATAGCCCATGTGTAGAAAGCAGCACAAACACCACAAATATTTACGGGTTATCAGAAAGAACATGATACTCGTTGAAAAAAATCTTAATTAAATGGAAGGGAAAGGATGGAGAAGATAGCTCAAGTTCTGTTATCACATTACACATCGATGATCACTGCCCGTCAAAGTTTTTGTGCTTCAGTATACCTACATAACAGTCCATTAATCGGATCAACACTTAAGTGTTTAATTTAAAACTGTATGTAATATTAGAACATTTACAACAGCAGATGTTACTTACGTTTCTAATAAAAATCGGAATATTCACTTCACTGCAGAGAATGGCTTAACTCAAACGACGCATCCAGAGACGACCGGGGGAGATTACCCCATAGATCGACGGACAAAAAAATTACAAAAATTATAATGAAAAATAAAAACAAGATCACATCTAAGTCACACATTTTGTGGGACATTTCCGGCATATGGGGTTTGGTGAGGTATGCAATGACCCCAGTTCAATAGTAAGTGAATCATCTTTGGCGTACCGGTTCGCCTATTTAATGTCTAAATTCTGTGTTTACAAAACGCCTCACATACATTCAATTAAAACTGATAAGCGCTGCACATAAGCCTGTAGTTGGCTGACTTGAGGCGACATGGGGGTCTTTAATGTAAATTACTTAAGCTAGGTCCGGAAGCAGTGGTGTAGCCAAAGGAGGCAGGGGCAACTTCCCCCGTTTCCTGCTCAGGGGGATTGTCGGTACATTTGCCTATTTTGTCGGTACATTCGCTAGACTAGTTTTAATACACCACATTGATTGATGTGTTTTAATTTTTCTGTATTTTTAGCTCAAAATTAGCTTGAATATGATTTTTTCGGCGCGCTTTGCCAGCCCCCTTGATTGCTATTCAACTGCTAGGTCTCAGTAGCTGATGTGGAATTTTTGTTTCCAAAGAATAATTAAAACAAGGTTTGGAAGCTTGTGATCGACGTATTCCAAATCAAATGCAGGATTTTCTAGCCTGAAAATCACCCAATGACACTCTTATAACGCCCTTAGAATGACTCTTGCAATTTTACAAGGACGGTTACAGCTTGATATTAATGTTGACAAGTATGCATATACAACTTCCCCCACTGAAGCGGCCAATTAATCAGTTTCTTGTTGAAGCTTCGGAGCTTATCATTAACAGGCGCCCCACCCAGTTTTTGGAAGGACCTTTCCTATTTTTATTCGACCGCTAAGTTGAGGTTGGAAGCTTTTGTAATTACCTTGATTGCTAGATGCTGGGATATCACATCTAAGAGTGTTTTAATCCACAATTTTCCTGGGGTACGATCCCATTACGCATGCCTTAGTAATTTTGACGGACACATTATTATTACTGACCAGTTGCGTAACTAATGGGAGAAGGGGAGCAGGCTGGATCCTTGCATATGCTATGTGTCCTGATGAGATTCCTGAGCTACCCTACGAAGTCTGCGTACATATTCTAATTGCTATACTCCAGGAAGTCACATGTAAGAGTGTTCAATTTCAAAATGTGCCCGGGGAGAACCTCGTTTCGCGGTCAGCTTAATTAAATGTAATTGATCGTAGCTGGCTACCCTATCCCAGGTTGAAGAAAGGTCACCCTGTCAGGAAATAAAAACCCACGATCCCTACTTCCCCCTCCCCCAAAGTTTCTTTTTATATTAATATAAAAATTGCCAAATGTCAGAATATCACCTTTAACAAAGACCTGTTTCAAATTTTCCCTGAAAGAGGACCTTCAGACCCTTTCCATAACTGATGTTTACGACGCAAGACGGTTTGGCTGTTTCCCTTCAGCAACACCTTGAATAAGCCCCTGAGGCTGATCCCAAC
>JAAAJZ020397678.1:0-12122 GCA_010015985.2 Actinopyga echinites
CAGCTGGATGTCTGAAGCATTGGTTGGCTTAAGGAAATGAAGGAAAAGGAAGAATGCGCATTATCACACAATACAAATGCACCACAATGAGGGCAGCACAACAAGGACGCTAGTTAATCCACTTCACGATTATTTTAGTAAAATATGTCGTAAATTACAACCCTCTTCACAAAGCAGTCACTACAAAAAGGAGTTGCTAAGTGACCTGTGACATTTTCCTTATTCTTAACATTATGAGACTGTTCACTATGAATGAACAGATATACAGGACTTGAATAACACATTCCTGAAGTACAGTAGACTATTGACAACATAGACTGACAAACAGAATGACAGGTAACTTGGTAAGTAGCACTAACGTAGCATGTAAATTCTGTTCCAAGTTCCTTTTTGGGGGGTGGGGAGGGGGCTATTTTGTGATAGAGGAACACCTTGCCTATCAGTACAGAGCGACAGCAACACACTTTAATAGGAAATACATATCCGAATAAGTAATTCCACAGAGACAGTCAGAACCTTCACACTTTTTGAGCTGAACATCTGTGCTTCTATTAAAGAAAAGTACACAACAGGATTTTATTCAGCCTTGATAAATCACTTTCCTTTTTTTTCTTTTTTTTTTCTTTTGCTGCTGTTCTTTATTTCTCAGTGAAGCCATTCCCTTGCATAACACATTTTTATCCAAAGCAAGTTATTTTGTCCATTTTAGTTTTCAACAACACCATAAACTGTTACCTAACATGTCACTTAACATTTAATGCAGCTAGTTCTGCTATCACATGATCCTCTGCCCACTCTCACTTCTAGCAGCTGAGTGCATCATTAATTCTACTCCCCTCATTTAATAAATAGTTACCTAAATATTCTGTTCATTTCTCTACCATATACATTTTCACGTCCACACATGAGGTGTAAGCCATCATCACAAATTTAGAAAATCTGAATCAAATATGCACCATGTCACCACTTGAGAGACAAACGATAGCATCTTCATAACTCAGCTGAATTGACACACATAATGGAGGGGTAATACTGAAAGGTTCCTGGAGGCTTTGAGGACAGCCAGACAAAATCACAAAACAATGGGTAGCTGGAGAGAAATTTATGCAAATGAAGAGAAAACAATGAATAGCTTAATCATCTAGAAGAATACCTTTAGAAGAGGAGTAGATGCATTCTCCTGCTCCTGAGAGAAGTAGGAAGGATAGATCAGAAAGAAAGAGAGAAGATTATTATTTCTTGTTTATTTTAAAAGGTACCACGTACTACAACAAGACTGGTTTAGCCATCTGTTACAGGAAAGAAAAAAAAATAAAAGATCAACATCCATGGACCAGCTAAGACAACTTTTTTATCAGTGAAAGAATATATTATTATGAAAGTCTTGAAAGGTAGTTGCTCAGGAAGGAAAAGCTACTTCAATCATTATCCTTTAAATGCAACCTTTGTTACTAATCTGATAATACTTGGTAATACTCGTACCACAAATTTGTCTTGGAATTGCATGCACGGCATTATAGCCAGCCTCTTCACATTGAAAAAAGGTGCATAAAAAAATGTTGAACAGATATACTTCAGCAAGTTTCAGCAGAGAAACTTTATTACAAAAATTTAACCCAATTTATATCAAATGGTGGTTGACGGCACAAATCAAGGAAGGGAAACGATGCTGCGACATATTTTTGATGATATGAATGAACTTTGAACAGTTAAAAGAAAATAAAGGAAGGAAAGAAGCTCTGTGAAGGAAAGAGGGTTAACTATTATTTGCAGAAAGAGAATTTAATTACTGATGTGAAATTGGAACATTTGAAAAGGAAATGGAAGAAAATTTCAAAAGAAGCTGCATGCTGAAATAAGCAATTAAGAAGTACAAAAGAAATCCTGACTGCACCCATGGGTGGAAAAATTTGGGAGGGTGGGAGGCTCCTTCCAGGAAACTTTTGGCATTTGGAAGAAAATTTTGGCACTAAAAAGAGAATTTTGTCAATTTCAGGTGAATTTAGCTTTTTTGTACTTGAAAATATGTAAAAATCTGTGGGAAATTGAGCCTTCCTCCCAGGAAATAAACATTTATTTTAATGTCAAATCCCGGTAGGTATTACATGATGAATTTTGTCTTATGTAGGATAGTTTCTTTCCTTCACCACAAGGTTCTTGTTATGCAAAACAAAAAAATAACATTTGCAAAACCTTTTTCTTTTCAATTTTGGGATATTTCAAACTAAAGGAATAGAAAAACATGCATTAGAACCCAAAGCAATGGACAGGTAGGGTTGGTATATCGTCAACTGAATAAACATCACGTGTTTGTAATGGACATTAAATAACTTATTCTCTCATCACACTTTGAAAACTGACTTGCAAAATAATCCCACTGTATCTCCTTTGATCTTTAATGTCTTAGATTTTCTCTTACTTTATTTCACACAAAATTCACAACTGTCCTTGCTAAATTTGCAAATAATTTTTGACATTTAAAAAAGTTTAAACCATTAAGGCACATGGTGAATTCAGTCTCTGGTCACATTCCTTGACAAAAAATGTCATTTCAAGCTTAAGAATTTGAGGAAAAGTGTGAGAAACCTATCCACTTGGTAATTACAGAAGCCTACTGTTCTGTGATACTCATTTTATTTCCACTGTTTCAAAAGTGTTGGTGGTTGTTTGCATCATAGACAACAAGGGAGACAAGGGGGCATAAGCTACCCCTTTATCACGGAACTTTTTGTCCCGAAAGATATGGGCAAGAAATTAAAATAGCAGTTGTAATAACTTCCTCTCCAAGAAACAAAAATATGCTTTGTCCTTCTGATAGTAGATACATCTAGTCTTCAATATTCTAGTCTAAACTGAAATTGGACATGGCTAAACAGAAACAGTTAAAGGAATTACAAGAACAACTGAATGAAATAAAGATGCAATTACTGTAAAGACCTAGTGATTCCATGAACTTTTTTATAAAATATGAACTAAATCCAAGGTAACAACTGACAATTTTTTTGTTTCAATTATATCCACCAAGGTACTTCAAATTATTGCATTTAATCAAACCTTCAAAATTTGCATACTTTTGGATAAAAGACTATGAAGATAAGACACTCTGTCTAAATGACGTAGGAATCCTTTACTGAGGGTGTATAGAATACAAAATTGTAAATTACTGCCAAATTAAAGGCAGCAAATAGATGCGCATGAAACCAGTTTTACACAGTTAGACAGTATGAGTGCATGGAAATAGGTTGCAGTCACTGTAAGAGGTGACTACAATGCACAATAGTTGCTTTAACTACATAACTCTTGACTTATTACCACTTGACATGAATAGCATTTATTCATTAAAATTTGCAAGACTAGTAATTTCATGTAGAGCATTGTATCCATGTTTGATTAATTTGGCAGACATGGGATGTACAAATTATAAAGTCTTTACATCCAGAGGACTGCATTACAGCCCTCTCTTGTAGTTACAGATTAGCAATGGAGCACACTGCTGTAGAAGCAGTTTCTGAAATTTAAAAGTTCTCTGTCGTAAATAATTCATATTTACTGGTACTCAAAATACAAGCTAAGGCCCTGAATTTGCAATCAGGCAGTTGTAGTTGTGTTTCCATTACAGAAACCACAGAATACATTCTATAACGGAATGAGTATAGGTACTGAGTTCATGGAATCACTTGTGGGCATAGCGGGCAGCAGACAGGTTAAAGGGATTGAAGCCAAGGTATATTCATGATACCTGGTGGTTGTTATTGCTGGAGATTGGATGAGTAACAGGAAGATCCTGTTCCGTAGTCACACATGGAACAAAGAATTAGAAACAATATATGTGCACATTAACAAAACATCTCAACCTCTAGGTTTAAAATAATAAAAATGTTATTGATTCCTGCAGAATTTTCAAAGATCTTAAAAGGTCATATTTTAATGTATCAGAATTCCATGGAAACATGATAATTTGAGTTGAAATTGCAAGTCTTTTGTATGCTTTTCTTGAAAAGGTGGAAATATAACTACATTTGGACTTCAATTTAATCCCTTGAGCTTAACATTTCTCCACCTACTTCCTATTTAGCAGCTTTCTGTGCATCATGATGGTTAGTCCATTTGGGAAAGATTTCTTTCTCAGTGTTCTCTTCCTTCTACTAACAGTGATAACCAGCTGTTTGGGCAGAGCAATTATGTCATGGTGAAAATTCTGCAAAAGCCATGGTTTCATGTACAACATGAGTATTCACCCTATCTGCAATATTTTACACAAATTTTTACAAACCTAATAGAACTACTACACTCTATGAAAAATAGAAACGAGTACTAACTCAAACCTGTTTTTTTGAAACAATTCCAGTAAGAGCAAGTAATCATTACTGCTACGATAAATCGGCACAACCATATGAACTAACAATAACATTCTCCTATTCAAAACAATGCAATGATACATCCACCCATTCAACAAATTGAACTTACTGCAAGCATGCCATTATCAACAGTGTATATTTAACCTTACCAACCACCATGTCCTGTGCACCTTCGCTTGCCCATTACACTTAAAATGACACTTTCTTGATCAAGTCACCAACTTTTGACAATTACTATAAAAAAAGAATTCAAAAATTCATTACCTCTTCTTCACCCCCTGCTTCCATCCCTTGCTCAGCCTCCGCTTCCATTCTAAATTTGTCTTCCAGGGTTTGAATATCGTCATTCTCATCTGAGTCAGCCATTTTGTGGGATTCCTCAAGATGCTTCATCAACACTGCCACCACCACATTTACCAGGACAAACTGCGCCATCAATACGAAGGTAATGAAAAAAATGGGGGCAAGGATAGGATTAGCACAGCAGTTTGTCTCGCAATCGGAAGACGAGTCACAGCCCTCTTGCTTTAAGGTATCCTGAAAAAAAAAGTTTAAAGAAGGGTACAATATTTTGGCAGTTGAATACTTGTGTGTCCTGTTTTTAAACATAACTTGTCATGCATGAGAGATGAAGTTTACTTTACAATCCTTTCTTCCTGACAAATAAATACAACAAAATACTTTTTGAGACATTCCAAATGGGAAAATATTTACATTTCTTAAATGGCTACTGAGCTATGGTGAAAAGAAAAAAAAAAGAAAGACTACACTACCTTCATGATACCATTCCAGTTATCTCCTGTAGCAACACGGAACAAAGTCAGGAATGCAATGAAAAAGTTTGCAAATGATGCATGACGACTAAGACCCTCACAAAGATTGTCTCCTAAACAAGCTGTGAAACAGGAGTAAAGAATAATTGAGGAATAGGTGTCACTAAACTTTAATAGTTACCTTCTTCCCTTCTACAATACAGTGAAAATAATGGGACAGTTGATTACCCATGCGATGACACACAATTATCTGTGTGAAACAAGAGTCAAAAAGAATCCTAGTGTGGTGATAAGAAATGGCCTAAGACGGTGGGATTTGATATCCAATCTGACCCCACCAATCTTTGTCTTTGTAGGGTTGGAGAAGCAAAATTTTAGTGCAGTCAACATAGCATGGAGAAGAGTGAATCAGTCCATCTGCCTGAATGAGAAGGCATTTGGAATTGACAGAATCAATTCATACATGGTTTAACCATCTGAAGTTATGCAAATAATACTAATGCTAACAATTCAGTCAGCTCATGATAGTGGATCCACCTCTCAGTCAAGATCTTCCAAAGACTCTAAAAACAGACCTTGTTGCGTGCTTGTGTAGTACTGACCATGTAAGTTTGGAACAGGGATAATATTATATGTAGTGGGTGTACACAACTGACAGCCTATTGGTCCATCAGTCAGCAGGTAAAATGACAACCCATTGGTCTGAGAGCCCATTGGTCCTACAGTAACAACATCTGAAACTCCCTTTGACTGCAGGACTACAGGGCTGTAGGACTATAGGGCTGTAGAACGATAGGACTGTAGGACTATAGGGCTGTAGGACTTATAGGGCTGTAGGACTTATAGGACTGTAGGACTATAGGGCTGTAGGACCATAGGGCTGTGGGACTATAGGGCTGTGGGACTATAGGGCATAACTGTTAAATTGTGAGAGCCTGAAATGGCAATACGGGTTGCATTAATTACCCCCCCCCCCCAAAAGGTTTGACAAGGATTCCTGGAATGGATAGGTTGTGAAAAATTTTAGTGCTGTAACAATTCATATGTAGAATGGCTACATGGGTATTGCAAATTTCCAGTATTACTACAGATTTACTAATTCCCAAGCACTCCATGAGACTATTCTTTAGCCTCTACTATGTCATTCCAGTTTTCACAAAAATGTTACACCAAACTTTGTAAGTAAAATCCTCTGACTCAGCCAATAGTGATCCAGCAGATGTTGTTCAACAGTCATAAGTAAACCTGTCCAATCTTTGTACACATTACCCGGGTTCTTATAACATGCAGCCTAAGGAACGAACAGAAACTGGTACTCACAAATTCGGCCAAAGAGCTCAACGCCCAGGGCAGCAAAGATGAAAAACAATAGAAAAAAGAGAAGGCCAAGGTTTCCAACCTAAGATGAAATAAAGTGTAAATTATAAGTGAAAAGAAAAAGTACACACTATTTACTATGTGTCAATTAACAACTTCGGTGTTCTGGACAAAATTCATATGGATACTGAGAGAAATACATTCCTATTACTGAAGGTAAAATCTTAAATTCCATGAATGATTTATGATGTTAATGTAAATATAAAAAATATAAAAAAAAATTGCAGTTAATAGATAGTACAAAAAGACACAAAGATACCCTAAATCTGTTTCAATCCATCACTTAGTAGTACTAAGCCAAATTTCACCAAAAAAGAGAAAAACCATAGATTCAGTACCAGACATACCAAACGGAATTCCCTGAACTGACGGTCCCCCCCCCTCCCTTATCCTTATGTGCAAAAAAGCAAATCAATTTCATCACTACCTACAGGAAAACCTTTCTCAAGTCTCACAAATTTGAAAATATTTCATAAATTGGACCATACAACAATGTAGCCTCCTCATTTTTCAAGCCATTTTAGAATATTCTTTTTAATAGATGAAAAGTTCATTTTGTTTCTTCCTTTTCGTTTCCAATTAAAACACTGCTGACCTCTAACGAAATCTAAAGAAACCATGACAGGAAAGCTGACAACATAAAGCAGAAATTACAGCTGAGCTACTTTACAAGCATGGAAAAACTTTCACGGTCAGACATACTTCACTCAAAGCTCATTTCGAAATACTAAAACTTACTGCATGTATTTGGATTTATCTGTAAGTAACTCTATTAGTGCCATCAATAATTTGATTCATTTATAAACAAACAAGAATCTTTTCAGATGTTCACACTCAAAAATTTATGCTCAAACAATTCCCTTCAATAAGTTAAGAAATACTTATAACTCAACGAATCCAGTTCCATTCAGTACAGATATAATAGCTGCATTTTCATAGAAACACAGGTGAAAAATACACCAAAATTTTTTTAAAATATGTTTACCCTGTCAGAACTTATTTTAAAGTAACGTGAAACAAAGAATGATGGTGAAAAACGTAATATTACAAATGGATGTCAACCAACTGCTTTTGGGGAGGGGGAGGGAAAAGGATGTCTGAAGAATTAATGTTTACAATTGTCTGTTTCAAAAAACACTCCTCACCCTTTTTGCATAAAATTCCAATTTTCCCACACCAACAACGATAGTGCACATTTATTTCTCTTTCAAATCAATTGTATGGCTCTCATTGCTCTTTACTTACTTCCATCAGGAAGTGTTTATGTTTTTGTAATTTGGGTCAAATCTGTTCCAACTTTTGAAAATTACTTATTTTCCTCAATACACTCTAAGAAAAATCCATTACTGGTTCAGTTTTTGTATATTCATTTTTTTTTACTTTTCATGAAAAAGCAATGTACCTAAAATGAGACTGACAGATTACATGAATACACTATATAGTCTATGACATCCTTTTTAGAAAGTGAGCCAGATGCTACAAGAAAAAAGAGAAAGAAATTAAAGGGTCTACCCCTGGTTGACATCAATTAAAGAAAGAAGTACTCCAATAAAGAAGGAAGAAATAAGAAAACTACCTGAGGTAAGGCTTTGAGCACAGTATCCAACAAAGTACGAACACCAGACGCCATTTTCAACAACTTCAGGACTGGTTGCGCATGACAGGAAGGAAGTGGTGCATTGCATCATGGGACAGATGGAGAAAGGTAGAAAGTGCAAAAAAGGGATACATAGAACATCAATTCATGCAACATCTATGTCCAATACTCAACATGCAAGAAAAATGCACATCACAGATGTAAAAAATGAAAATTGACACGAGTGCATGAATGTCAAGCTGTGTTTAACGGTAGTCTGTACAGGATCAGAGTAAATGTCAACCAAATATTTTGTCCAAGAAATTTGTCGGTTCCTTTGTGGTTTACACCTTCAAGAGTAAGCCCATTTGACACATGTCAATGATTGGAACACACTTTGCAATTTTTGAAAAAAAATATGACAAATTACCTCGTAAAACATCTATCACCAAGACTAAGAGAGACTATTTGGGCCAATTGTACTTAAGATAAAGCACTTAAAATTAGGGAAACATTTTAAATATGATTGACACAGTAAGCCAGCCTTCTAAGAGACACTCTAATTATGAAAATCTTTCCGACAATTTTTGAAGGAACTGTATAGAAATTTACTTTGGTTTTATGGAATATCTAAAATGTGAATGCACTGTAACAGCAAAAAATATAAAACTGACATTTTCCTACTGCACAAATATGTAAAAGAGGGCAAACTATGACTCAACATATGCAAGCCAGCAAAACCGGACAAAAGTAATCAATTTGCACCATTTTACAAACATTTGCTGTTCTATGCAATTTTGATGGAACAATGACATCAAAGGGGCAGCCCAAACATCCATCAAAAGAGAGAGGGTAAAATGTACAAATACATACATATATATAATTGCATATTGTTTAGAGCAAGCCGTTTCTAATCTAGAAACACACATGTACGACATGTTCATGAAGTATTCAGTCAAAATGTATATAGGTCAAAGGTCACTTGGGAACACACCAGACAACAACCACCGTTTGGTTTACCTGCGGGATTGCTGTCATTAACACAGCTAACAGCTCCCTCAATCCCTTTAATGTCTTCATAATTTTAAGTACTGGGTGAAGTTGAAAAAGTTAAAGAGAATCTGTTAGTAATACTTTATATAATTTTGAAAATTAGCATATTGTCTCTTTAAAAATGTCAGTTATAATGAAAGGATTTTGTAAGGAAAGCTTTCATGATACTTCAAAAAAAGCAAACAAAAGAAGTATGATTGTCAGTTATTTCAACTAGAAATAGTGGCAATTGTAAATACAGCCTTTTCATTTGGTTCAGTTCACTCAAAATTATGTCTGCACATTTTAATCAACTGTGTACTAGTGTTCTACAGATAAGCAGTATCCACGATTTCAACACTTCTTATTTCTACTTTTTGTGAACAATATTTAAGCAGATTTTTGACAAGATGATGGATGACAAAGAAGGGATGATTATATTTTACATGTCTTTGCTTCATTCCTCCGTAAGATCAGTACACAGAAAAGGAAATGGTCAAAAATCAAAACATGTGAAACTCCCATAGACCACTCAAGAGGGTTCCTGATCAACTTAAGAGACTACAGCCCAGGCCCCATCTCCAAAATTCTACAAGGGATTCAACTCGCCAAGTGGAACAAAGAAACCAAATTGAAATCCATTCCATTATTCCAGCAAATCCAAGTGGAAGAAGTGAGGACTGTCTGTTCTTTTTGGGTTACTTTCACAATCAGCCCTTTTTCAGCTGTGAATTCAGTTGAAAATTAAATCAAATATTGAGTTACTTAAGATAGCACCCATGCTTACAGCTTTATGACCAAAGAAATGCTGATTGCCCCTTTGATCCTACAATATTCCTCTACTCATATACTCTAACTTTTCTACTACCAATGGAACCAACTCATGAAATTCACTTATCACCATGGATCCAAGTAAAAAGCAAGTCTTTTTCCCAAGATTAAAACCTAGCTTCTTTTACATCATCTCCATATTTTGGACTAACCAATAGCAGGATGCTGAACTCCAACAATGTCTATGTTAAACCGCAACATAAGTAACATATTAAACAAAAGTTATTTAGAATATTGACAGTAAAAGGCTGTAAGAATGGTTACACTGAATTCAATTTAAATCAAAGAATGCAGTGAAGGTGGTCAAATAAGAAACACTACACCACTAGAAAAAAAACTACAAACCTTTCTGCTGGCAAAAAATTTGCAATGAAAAAGATGAAAAAGTTAAAGTATTTGAAGCTGGTAGTTCAGTGTTCTCTTTTTTACAGCTTATCACAAAAAAGAAAGAATATTGCAATAAAAATGCAGATATTTTATTAGACATATTTGTAAGCACATAAGCACACCTAACCTATCAACGTAAGCCCATCAACAGAGTTTACAACAGATATAAACAAGAGTTATGACAACTTATTTCACCTATTTACATAATACCCTGCAAAACCTTGCCAAGAATATAACATGTTAGTGCAAATGTCAACATCCTAATTTGAAGTCACCTTTCACATGGAGCTAGTGTATAATGCACTCTGCAACCCCCACCCCTTTCTCCATTATTCCCACCACTTTCTCCCCCCTTCCTTATCCCCCCGGTGAATGAGGTCTTTCCAATGACTGCAGGGAATACAACTGCACAAAATTATCCAAAGACTGCATTCTACCTGTTCGAGGGAGTTTCAAAAGAAGCAATCCCCATTTCCTTAAAGGCATATCAACATGAAATTGTCCATGCTTACAAATCCAGCATGAGAAACTTTGCTGAAAGGAGGTTAAAAGGAACCAAAGGAAGCAAATGTGTATCATGTTTATAAAAACTTAATCATACTGTAATCAAATCAATACTGCATGAAATAACTATACTTAAAACATAGCAGTAGCAATAGAAATACTACCAGAAAAGCCAATTTCCATGCATTCATAATTCATACTCTGGTATCCCTACTGTACCCCTACTGTATCCCTACTGTGACTAATTATTTTGCACCACATATTTCTGGTTGAAAGGTAATGACACAAAAGTTGAAATCCTTTATGAATGCCTCTATCACTGAAAAATAGGAACCTTATACACATGACCAACTGCATAACCAGGATTTAATTCAAGAGGTGCGAGGTTCTTTTTGGATGACCACCATAAATATGCTAGCAATATACTAAGAAACTTTAAGAAAAAATGTTAAATACAAAGGACAAAAGTAATTCCTCCTTTCCTCTTGTAGTTACAGCCTAGGAATTTTGCATTCAATCTCTTCTCTCCCCCTCTCCCCTTTCCCCAGTACCCCACCAACTACCCATGCCCATGTAACTGACAACAGTATCTAAGTACCAGATGAAGACTAGAAATGAAAAGTATCACTTTTACCTCTTGCTATCCTCAAAACTCTCATGGTTCTGACAATAGTGGGGTTGACAGGAATGAAATCATCTGCATCTAGCTCCTCCAGAACAATACTAACAACAGACAGAATGACAATAAACATATCCAGCTTGTTCCATCTGCAATGAAACAGGACAAGTGAATGAATTGTTACATAACATTTTGGAAATGTTTGTCTGCACAGTTTTTTAAAGTATAAAATGCATTCACATACTACAACCTTATGCTAGGGATTTGAATGGGGAAGATAGCAGAAATTAAAACTGGATGTGATGAGGGCCGGTTGGTCAAACTGAAAGTAATGGAATGACTGTTTGATCTTCAGAAACGTCTCATCATATTTTGGGGTTAACGCAACAAAGAAGAGTAGACTTACTTGTCCCTAATATATCTCCTAAAACTCAGAGCAATGATCTTTAGTACTGCCTCAAGAATAAAGACTATAGTGAAAAGGTAATTAAAATATCGCATGATCTCTTCCATCACCTGCAAGAAAAACAGAAAGAACACATCGCAAAATGATCAGAAAACTACCAGATAAAATGTACTGACTCCCCTATAGGACAGTGTGACATTTCATCATTTTCTTTAACGCAAACAAGAATCTACGTTGAAGGAGCTGCACACCAGCCTGA
>JAAAJZ020398783.1:0-10831 GCA_010015985.2 Actinopyga echinites
CCATTTTACTTCAGCATTTTTCTTTTTTTACCGTAGGCAATTTCTTATTTAGCGAGGGTTGCTCGCAGACTGTGTGTGTCGAGTACGTATACCGTAGTAATGTTTACTGTGCAGTGCAGCGCTAGTGCACTAAGTGTTTGCTTTCAGAGTGCCCTTATGACCTTTGACCTGTTGGACGTTGCTGTAACTCTTAACTGGCTTATTGATTTTGGTGGAGGTGAAAGATCATCTGGGATCACCAGAGGTCAAATCCTTAAAACCTTGTAACCAATGTATCTCAGAAAGAGTAACAGTGACAGTCATGATACATTGCATATAGGTAGTCCACATTGAGTAGAAGAACCATATTGGTTTTGATTGAGGTCAAAGGTTATTTGTGGTCATCAAGTGTCAAAACCTGTAAATCTTGCAACCAGTTTATCTCAAGAAGGATAACAGTGACAGGTGTCATACTTGGTAGTGAGTAGTCCTTACTTAGTGGAAAAGTGCTGTTGATTTTGGTGGAGGTTAAAGGTCATTTGGGGTCACCAGGGCTCAAACCCCCCAAAACCGTGTAATAAATGTATCTCAAGAAGAATCGCAGTGGCAGTTGTATTACTGAGCATGGCTATCCCTTATTGAGTAGAAGAAACCTATTGATGTTGGTGAAGGTCAAAGGTCATCTCTGGCCACCAGGGGTCAAACTCTGAAAAGCTTGTAACCAACATATTTCCGGAAGGGTGACAGTACGAGGCAGTTTTGATAGTTAGAATATAGGTAGCCCTACTGGTGATGGGGAGGAAGTCCCTTGTTGATTTACGCAGAGTTCAGAGGTCATCTTGGGTCACCAGAGGTCAAACTGTGAAAAGTTTTTTAATGCATAATGTAAAGATAGCAAGTATGGATAAGTCTCAACCTTCATTTTTGGATATTTCATATTGACCAGATGCATGATATTGTTTTGGGTGGAAATCACAGGTCATGTGGGGCACCGGAGGTATCATTTCTCAGTAAGGTTGTAATTGCATTACCTCAAGATCAGGTTGGATACTCTTTGTATATGACATGTTTTAGTACATGCAAAAGTCCTGTGTTATGAAGTCATCGAAACTTTAATGCATTTTTGCATTCTGGTTACCACGTCATGGCTTGTTATTCTGTTGGCTAACTTTGCACCTGAAAACAATAATTAAACATCTAAATTAAGAATTAAAATCAGCAGATTTCTCAGTAACATCAAGTTTTGATATCCTGGTAAACCATCCTCTAATTGAACTTAAAAGTGGAGGAAGTTGTACTGCCTTTGTCATTAGACACCTGTGATCCTTCAGATTTTAGTTGTTACAATGGAAGGTGTATCCCAGGAACATGGTTGGGTGATGGCTTAGAAGGAGATTGTAGATTACGTAGAAGGAGAAGATGAATTAGAGTAGAGTACTACTGGTGAGTTTGTACCATGCCATGTCTTGTTCTACTGTTGGTTACTTTTACTATTTTAATGGTCCAAAACAGTGGTGTGCATAAATACAACATCAAATCTTTTTCCTTACATTTGATGTGAAGGATATGTATCTGGGTACTAACCATTATAGACAAAAAAAAAAAAAAAATATGGAAAGCTGATTGCCAGTTTGTTTGCCATGAGTTGTAAGGGCTTTTGAAAGTTTGATTTTGCAGTGAGAAAAATGTCAAAATGCATCAGCCGAAGCCAGAAATTTAAATAACTAATTTAACAGCACAGCTTATTCAAATTACATGACTACTTTAAATTACATAGCTTATTTAAATTACATAACTAGTTTAAAGTACATGGCTAATTTAAACTACATATTACTTTAAATTACCTGGCTAGTTAATGTGACCAAATTCAAGCACATGTGGAAGTTGAAATGTGTTGATACTAAAGCACTCTTTTGGGTTGAAGGTTTCATTGGTGTTGGTTAAAGGTGAAATTACCACTAATTCTGGTTAATGGTAAAATGTAGACAAGTTATTTTCTGTCATAGAAATAGCATGATACTCCAAGCATGATTATGTAATAGAAGTAATAGTAGCAGTTTTATGCAGCACCTTACATTAAAACCTGATAACTGAACCAGTCAACACAACTGTTTATGGTTTCGCTCTTCATTACTGCAGTATTACCTCATGGCTCCAACAGGGAATATGTAAAGCAACAGTGTAGTTGTTTTGCCAGTTGGGGAATAACTATTCCTTGGAATACCCATGGTGGACGACCCCAGAGTGACTTGAATTGATCACTAAAGTAGGGTCAAAACATTTATGGGTGTGAGGTGAGGTATGTATTTGTTTCCAGGTTTGTGTGTGAGCAGAAAACAAAGTTATGACTCCCAAGCCTTGGGGGGTGCACAGCTGCATGTAGGAATCTCTGAATAGTGCTTGGCAAAATTGGGGATTTATATCGTGTGACTATATGCTTTGTACTAAGTTGATAAATGTAGAAAAAAACTCCTGGGGTTCTCCTCAGTGTAAATGCCATATTACTGTTCAGGGAACATCATCAAATTAAGATAACTGTATGTGGGAAACTAGAGTATCAGATTTGTAGGGTATCGTCCAAGATAATTGTATGGGAAATAGAAGTATCAGATTTGTAGGGTACCTGCCAAGATAGTTGTATGGGGAATAGAAGTATCAGATTTGTAGGGTACCTGCCAAGATACTTGTATGGGAAATAGAAGTATCAGACTTTTAGGAATGGGAAATAAAAGTATCAGATTTGTAGGACTTGGCTGCATGCTTTAAGCCCACATCCCATTTTTTTTATTTCAACAAACAATTCAACTTTCAATAAAATGTTCAATTTAAAGGTCACTTACAAAAGTTGGTCAAAATATAATAGTGCCATCGATACTTGCACTGAAGGTGGTACAGTGGGCAGGGTTCTCACAAGCTATAGGGGAAATGGGAAATGTGTTGAATGTTTTATAGGGTGCCATAGTCTTTGAACTTTTATTGGGAAAAACTGCTTGAAAATGCTTACAGCATGTTATTGCATACTCAAATTTTCCTCTTTACAAACTAATATGACATTTTAACTCTTCCACTCACAACTTTCACACCATAGAGGTACTGAAATTCAATGGAAGTGTCTGTTTGTAAGACCCAAGGAGAAAAGAACAAATTTACTCATTTTTACCAATTTTATACATAACAGTAATATGATTGCAGGTCTTCTATAGGTAAGGTTTTCAGTTTTTTAGATCATATAGGAGAATTTTTCCAGAAAAATTGAAGGACCTTCAACACTGTGCATAATTTCCTGACTTTTGTCATTTTGCCTACCCCTTTCAAGAACCCTGGGCACTGTGCTGCTTCGACCACAGGTATTAATGGCTTCATCCTCTCCTTCATAACAATCATTGAATTACATTATACTTGAACAGATTTGATGAGATACATACCATAATGATGATAATGGTAATGACAATTTAGTATAGGAAAAGTATCTACAAGATAATATTTGCAGTGCCAACACATACTGTCACAACCAGAAAAGTTAAATGTATGGGAAAAGGTGGGTTTTCAGTTTTTCTTGAAGGACTCCAGAGACGTATACAGAACTAACCACTGAAGGGAGGTTATTTTAGAACAGGCTTCCTCAAATGGCGGCGCGCGCGCCAAAGTGGCGCACGACGTGGTTTTGGGTGGCGCTCAAAAAGTACGGTACTAAGAAGATTACTAAACAATGAAAACAACAGTTTGAACAAGCCCAACAAAAAGATATAATGACATTATCCACCTTTCCCCCAGATTTTTTTCCAAAATTGCCAGATCTTCTCAATGCCATTTTAGCCACTAGGTAAAGAGTGTAAGTGCAAATTGCTTTTTCTTGGTATTTTCTTGAATCTGAGGCAAAAACTCCCCCTTCGGGATGTTTTTGAAAGATGCGTTAACCAACATTATTCATCCCAAAGATAGAAAATTTGTGGAATAATTTGGTTGGAAAATAGGACAAAACGATGTACCATTTTGCATCTGAGCCCCTTCTGAAACACAAAACTTTCCCCCTCCCCTTATACCCCTCCCCAGGACGGCGATCACTGGCGCATTGAATCGACATAACTTTGCCATGTGGCTCTTCAGCAAAATTGAGGAAGCCTGCATTATAAGGTACAGTAACTTGGATAAACCTGACATTTCTGCCATAATAATAACACTGTTTGGACCCATCTTGTATTTGGAGAGTGGTGGACTATTGGCTAATGCGTTGGATTTGTAATCCAGGTTCAAGCCCTGCCTGGTTCATCACAATGTATCCTTTGGGAAGATGCTTTAATATCTAGATTGCCTCTCTCCACCCAGGGGTTGGAGGGTACCTATGAGGTAACTTGTCATCCTGCACAGTGTATAACTGCAGTAGTAAGTGAGGAGAGGGATTGTCTCTGTGATAAGTAATATTCTACCTGTGATGAAGGGGGGGGGGGTGATATTGCACTATATAAAAACCAAATATTACTATTATTATTATTTGGCTGTAATTTATTATCATGGAAGTAACGTATTGTTTTTGTCATGCTCTGAAATAGTTCATGGGAAGTCTTTCAGGGTTTGCATTTCTTATGTAATACTTCCATGTGACAGAGGTTGTTTTGTATGAAAATAACAAACGGTTGCTTGGTATTTAAAAGATGTCTGGAAGATTTTTACTTTGACTTGTGACAGTAAGGTATTTATGGAAAATGTTTTCAGGAAAAATTCTGGACATTTTTGGATGAAAATGAGTATGTTTTGTTAAACTGACAGAAATGGGATTAACTCAGAAGTAGAGGTTTTATCATAAAAGTATTTCCTGAGGAATAAATAGGAATAAGAGAATGAAATAAGAGGTAGATTGTCTGGTGACTTCCCTAGAGTCCTATGACCTGTTGGACCTGCAGTTCATTGGTCATAGAGTTAACAGTGTAAATGGCAACCAGTGAATAGTATTTCAGTCTGTTCATTGCTCTGAGAGCTTATTGGTCCTACAGGGTTCTTGCTGCCTGCATTTTCACATCCCATGCCTGAAAAAGTCAATAGAATTTTTTAACAAGTGACAAAAAACATGGAATTTTGAAAAGGCTATGTAACTGCCTTTAAATGAATGTGCAAAGGGAATTTTATCCCACAATTTTAGAACCTAGCCTAGCTGTGTATTATAGAGTGCTTGTGATTTGGTCATGGAAAAAGATCATGGAATTTAATCGTCCTTTAAGTGCAGGAACCCTGAAAAGAGCGGTACTGTACTGGTTGTACAGCCTGTTAGAACATACATACAAAATCCATTGAATGTAAGACTGAATGTAAGACTGTTAAGAATGTTTTCTCACAATGTAAGTGAGCTAGTCGGACCAGTGGTAGTAGTACCAATGTGCAGCATTGCCTATGAGCTTTAAGACCAAAGGTTATAGGACTGTAACCTACTTGATAAAAGTCTAAAGAAATTGAATAGCAGTTCCAACAAACAAAAAGAATGTGGTCTTCATTTTACTGAACAGCAACTCACACATGAATGTAACCTGTAGTCATGCTGTTTGTGAATGGGTCATTGTTGCAGATTATCACAAGGAATCAGTAAAAGCCTCACCTATTGTTTGGTTTTGTTTGTTTTTTGTTTTAAATATGCAAACAAGTGTGTTTTCTCACTACTCAGTTCATTTCATTGTTTATTTCTATTTACTTGTTGCTAGTAATTTAATGCAGACATGTGCTATGTATTCACTGCCTTTTGCCAGCAGCATTTCACTTACTTCAACTTCACTCATTGTGAAAGGGAATTAAGCTGAAAGGAGTTAAAAAATTTAATTTTCTGCTATCTCAACATAATTCACAGATGAGTTTTACATATCTGCATTAATTATTGTTTCAACTAGTCTTTGGGTGTTCAGATGCTGTAGAGCAAGTGGAAATTTTCTTTGAATGTCAGAAAGCTTTGTACTTTATTTTGTGCTAGTGTTCACACTGTATGTACATGTATACAGTTGGTGCTGTGTGTGCAGTATTATCAGACAGCTATTATACCAATGCGGACTCCGCGTAGGATATTCTGTGTTCATAAATCATCAATGTAAGCATAATGGTACCTCTTTCAGTTGAGGGGTTTAACACATTGCACAAAATTTTGGAACCATGACATTGCCCTAAAAAGGCTATGTTTGCTCTAAAAAGAGCAAATGTTATGCCTGACACCCCAGGGGGTGGCTGTACCCTGCACCCCAGTGCCATATGCTGATAGTCGTTGGACCACCAGCAAGCTACCTGTCTGCAAGTTTACAGTAGGGAAAGACATTTAAGTTTAAACAGGTTGCAGTTATATGTAGAATGACTTGGAATATTTACAGCAATAGGATCTTAAGTAAAATGTTGTGATTTGAGCAACATGGAATTCCACTTTCAACAAAGTTCACAGACCAGGTGCATAGTGGAAGACAAGAATTTATATGAAAATCAATTCATATATTCAAGTGGATGGCAGCTGAAAAAAATAGGATACTTCTATTTCACACAACTTTTTCAACTGGGTATTGAGTTCAAAGTTGGAATTGTCTGTTGAATGATATAGACGGGACCAGGCAAAGAAACGAGACAGTAACATTGTTTTATTTAACCTTACTAATACCTGTAAATTATCATTTTAGACTTCAGTGGGAAAGATTTCATATCAGAAATGTTGAAATGGACAAAAGGGAACAAGTTGACCACTCCACATGTTTGATTTTAATGATGGTGGTGGTCCTTTGTCTTGGTTTAATTTGGTGTTTGTGTGATATGAAGAGCTCAGTTTGAAAAGTATCAGCGTAATTTTTACAGGTCACATTTTTGAAAGATGATGTGCTCACTTGAACATGGGTTTGAAGTTGTCAAAAGTCAAACATATCGATGCTCTCATATTTCCAGCATTTGCAACAAAGTTATGTCACTGGTTGGTGCCTATGCTTTTGGAAAATTGTTTCCATAAAATTGACCTTCCAGGGAAACTGTATTTGCCTGTTAACAGTTGGCTGGTATTGTTAGTGAAAATGATGCCATGGACACTGGCATACACTGGCATACACAGAATGGTGTACATTTATATAACTCTGAAATAACTGTGGGAGAACTTGAAGCTTCTTACCGATGTTCATGATCATGGATGGTTCTGACAAAGAATTATGGTAGTGCCTTGGTTTAATTGAATGGGACATACATGATTGAAGGAGGAGCTTGTGCTTTTTTATGTTTCAAGAAATTGATGAGAAAGTGTGTGCAAAGCTATTAGTACAAAACGAGCTGAAATACAGCATTAAGTGGAAATAATTTTTACATCATCAGGAAGTGGATGGTTACAAAGTCAACAAGTCATGAATTTTATGACAGAGTAGTTGTAGTTAAACATTACTACATTATGTTTATATTCCAGCCTTGCAGGTACAAATAAAATAGAAAAACACAACAGTAGACATGAATTGTGTCTATGTGGTTCTTGAAGTGCATTTCTGTAGTTCTTAGGTACAAGGAAGAGGGAGTGGGTCAGTGCTGTTTTTTGGGAGGGTTTGCATTAGGAACTTCTCTCCTTAAAAATCAGAACACTGACCAGACCTCAGAAAGGGGCTAGAAGTACACTTTATCCCTGGCGAGTGAGGAGCTTTTGTCCAGTTGGTTACACAACAGATAAACTGTTGACATTTCCTCCCATTGCACAATTAAATCTCTTTTGTGTGGTAACCACAGGAAGTCTAAGACTAAAATAAATTGGATCAGGTAACAGATAAACATTTTATAATGGTTACAGAAATAGGGTCTGAATCTTTAAGCAGAGGAGTTCCTAATGTGCCTCCTTGGTGAATGTGTTACTCTATTCCTCCTGTACCTATTTTGGTGCCCTAATACCAATGTCTGCAAACTTTTGCAGGCGGTACTCAGTCAATCTGCATACAGATTGTATGCTGTTAAAATTTATATCTATGATTTAAAAAGAAACACAAAGTTGTGTATATTCCACGAACCATCCCATTAGAGAGCAAGTGTGTGATTGCCCTGGTTACAACTGACTTAATTAAAAACCTCACTGTCTATACAGTGTGTACATGCAGCTCCAAGGATATTCTCATTGCAAAGGACCAATCAGGAAAGAGTTGAGACATACTTATCTATACATCTGAACTACTCATTATTACAAATCAGAATTAAGACTATCCGTGTCATAGTTTACAGATGTTAGGGCTTTGTACATTAGAAAAAGGTACACAATCAACACCTGCTTTGAAGGTAAATTTTGTTTGATCTCATCTCTTTCTACTAGGGAACAAGTCCTACACTATAGAATAGGAGTCTGGCAATGTTTCAGGCACATCTGAGTGTCACACCCTCACTCTGGGTGAGGGTATCCTGGCCTTAATTGTCCTTACTTCAGAGTATTTGTTTGTTGATTTTGATTCATAATCTGATTAGTTTTTAAGCATAATGTATTTTAATGCCATCATCACAAAAGACTAAATTTAAGTTGCATCAAATTTATAATCAAAACAATTTATTGAGATTTCAAGGCAGAACTGTGGATACAATATCAATATTATGCATACTGCATATATACCTGATTGAACATAGCTTCCAGCTTTCTAAAAATGTTATGAAATCAAGGCACTCTTTTGGAAATAGTTTAACAAATGATGTATATTGCAAGTACTTATCTCTATCTAAAATATATTGTTGAAATATGAAGTTTTATGGTAGTACATGATGCAAAAAAAAAAATAATAAAATATTATACAGCATAAATGCCACATAGTTAAATATTAGTTTGTGGATCCAAATAATGATTAATATTAACAGCTATGTACAACTCTATGTTCCTTGACTCCCTACATAAAATGTCAATTGGTACAAAACAAGGTGTAAAACCGCATGCAACTGCTGTACTACTGCCCACTAACCCTTGATAAATTAATTACCTGATTATCACAGGACTGACATAACAGAAACTACAAATATAAATCTTTGGCTTTATATTATTTTAGAAGTTTGCTTTGAAGATAACTGCTTATTTACCAATAAAAATTCTCCTATTACTATGTGTATTTTAGATTGCTGCATGTGGTTATTATCTTTAAACGTTCAGTAATTCTTGATTAAGAAACTTATGGCGATAACATGCACAGTAGAAGTGCCTGCAGGCCTACTTTAAAAAAAAAAATTGGATACAGCCATTTGAATTCCCTGACTGATCATACTTTGGCGAAAAGTTACTTTTCGATCCCTTCCAGATTTATGCATGATGTACTCTATATCCTTACCCACTTCTAAATAAATGTGAAACATGAGAACTTTTCCAGGCCCTTAAGCAAATATCCAGTTTCAAACAAAGCCCCTGAATACAAGAAATTTAAATAATAGGAAATCCTAATTTCAACTTTAAAGATGATATTGACTCTTTCAAATTATGTGAATAAATTTCAACATTTTACAACTCGGCAACTGAATAACCTCAGAAGATGGGAGTTTGACCAACAAAATTCATTTTCCAACCAATGTTTTTATATATATTCTTGTTATTTTCGACTTGATGTACACTTCAACCCCATTTGATAAATGTTCCATTGAATCTATACAGACATTAAAAGAAGAAGGATTTTTCAGGCACCTACAGTACCAGGGCAATACAAAAGTGAAATCTAAATACTATCAAATTTGATACAAATCTCACAACTGAAAACTTGCATAGAAAGGAAAAAAACCCTCAAAATAAGCGCACACACAGCATTAATCACAGTCATGTTACTGATAAACTAAACTATCTGACTGTAACAGAATATCAGACTTCCAGCACATATTCACGAACAGGATTTTAAAGGCACTAATGATCCAGCAAAAACATTGATGAGAATTTACTTGTACTTTGGATGCTAGTATTGAGGTAAGAGAAGGATAGATAGGACAAACCATTTCAGTAATCAAAATCACTTTCAAGATCACAGCTTCTGGGTTGATCTAGGAACTGCCTTTTCAATCATCCTCATCTGAGTTAACCCCACCAAGTTCTGCAGATTTTTTCATGAAATGATCTTGAAAAGGCAGTTTGAAATCTGGGAAATCAATTCCATCCCCAAACCTCTGCCTACGCTGCTCTTTCTTAGCTATTAGTTCTTGAGTTGATGGGAGCTTGCTCCAAGCTTTCAGAGGAATGTAGGTAATGTCTTCTGTTCTTTCTATACCCCCAGCCATTGCAGATGCTGCTCGGAGCACAGAGCCCTTCCTCTCTCTTGGACTTGTGGTTGGCGAGTCATTACCCTGCAGGAAAGCAAAAGGATACGAAGTTTAATGTTCTGTCACAGAAAAACCTACTAAAAGAACCATGCAAACATTTTGCCATCACATGGGCATCATTTTAGGGATATCATCTAAGTTGGACTTGTGTAATCGTCATAGCCATTTGCAAATTGGTTTGATGCAAAATTGACTGACATGCCTAATGTCCATCAGATGTATTGTCCCCACAAAACTCCACATTCAGTTTTTAATCGACATAATACCAACTTAAGCAAAGGGGCTGCAATTTCTTTCTGCAGTCCATCAGATGTCATATGAAAGTCAAAAATGGGTTATTGTTAAAAGAAATGTCTGTGCATCCAATCTTAAAATGACAGCAAAAAATTTACAGTTCAATCCAACCAATCTGACTAAAAACAAAACGTTAGTACGATGGCACGGGAACTCTTTAAAATTTCCTGTCAGCAGCCCAAACCATGACTGAACAATATCCACCCAATTCCCCAGCCCTCCACCCATTGACAGCTCTTCGGGCAACTTCCACCACATAACTCCCATCCCCACCCCAGACAATTCCCACTGGGTTACTAGACTTCATTTCAGGGTT
>JAAAJZ020399889.1:0-12101 GCA_010015985.2 Actinopyga echinites
AAGTACGTCAGTGCACGTAGTGAAGTCAGTGCATTAATACTGTACTGCATAGTGTGTGTGTCGCACTTTGCAGGGTCGTAGTGACTCTGGTATACAAAATACACAGGCATTGCAGGATACACAATCATTGTGCTTGAACTTATATGTATAGACTGTATAAATGTACTAGATCTTCAGGAGCCAACCAAGCTCCTTTGCATTGTATGGGCCCAGTCAAATTTTATGAGCATCGGGCCTTGCATGTAGTTGTGTGTAGTTTTCCAAAAATTACATAGTCCACTGAGCCTCCCAGTTTGGAGTTGAGGCAAAGTAGCAGTGGAAGAATTTCCATGTTATTAGTTTGAAAACACAACAATTAGTGCATTTTGAAATTGGAAACAAAACAAGTCCACTGAGCCTCCATGTTGGAGCAGAGGTGCAGTCACTGTGGCAGTGGAAGCATTCCAGACTGGACAACTTTGATTGCACAGTGAGGTCTCAAACTGGTTCTTGTATGGTGTTCTAGAGTTGTACCCCAAGGTGTAATTTAAACTGAAGACGGAAAGTCGAAACAGTAGGAAACATGATTTTGACCACATCAGAGTTTTAGTCAGTGTTAGTGCTATGCTGGGTGAGCATAACTGGCACCAGGCTTGTGCAATGCTGATAGGCATTTAAGTAAGAGAGCATCTGACAGTCTGTTTTCTTCTTTACGAAAATTGGTTGTCTGTTGGACAACCAACCTGATATTTTCTACTTGTCTATCACAAATTTTAGCATATGGGGACAAGGGGATGACTGATAAAAAAGAGAGATGTTTTAGCAAATTAAAAAGACCACTGAAGGTTTTTCCTGCATGAGGTTTACTTCTGGGCAAGCAGTTACTCAAAGCTGAGTTTATAATGAATTGCAAAATGTAGCATAACTCTGCCATCCACCACAGTAAGGTGCACCCTTAACCAGACACTGAAACAAGTTCACTTTGCAAGTGTTTTTACCCAACATAATTCTTGTTATGTTTTTCAGTGCTTGCAGTTCTGTATTGCAAAGAGTCAGTAATGTACTTTTGAGCTGTTTAAGTTGTGAGTGTAGCATTTTCATCAGTTTGCTCAAAAGATGTTCAAATTTACTTCAGCAGGCCTACTTTTTGTGTATCAGATTATATTGTTATACTGTATGTAGTAAATAACTATACAAGACAGTTTAATGGTATGACTTTGGTGTGAAAGCTTCAGCACAATAGGTGAGTGTGTGCTTTACACATACAGTAGTGCAAGTCTTACTCTTAAATGTTTGCAAGACAGTCTCTGCATTGATGTGTTTACAGAAAATACATCAGTTTCCTCACAAGTATCAACTTATTTTTTTGTCTGTTTTACAGCTGGTGTCTCAGCACGGGCCTGAGGCAGACAGGCACCTGCTGCGCTGTCTCTTCTCCGCTGTTGATTTCGCTAGTGATAGTAAAAATAACGGTAAAGATCTTTATCAGGTAAGTACCATAAGTAAGATTGTGTCTTATTTTTTCCCCTTTCTTTGTGAGAATGTCGATGTCCTCCACGGTTCCTTGGCTCCCAGAAGCGGTTCCATATTGCAGTGGTGAATTTTGATGGTCCAGTTGTCCCATTCAAAAGCACTAGAATTTATGGAGGACAATTTGGTTAGTTCCTTCTGTGGCACAGCTTTACTCAGGTCCGTATTTAGTTTTCCTTCTTTTAGAGTTGGACAGATTATCTGATGGGTACAGTACTTGGTATTCTGCCAATTATTATGTGATTGGTACATAATTTACTTCGTTAAAATTCTGTCGTTCAACTGATTGCCACAACCAGTATTAAATTGGAAATTGAAAAAACGTTTTTTCCAGATGAAGTTTCCCCAAACAAGTTTAATAAAGTGTCTTCATTGGTCTTCCCTGTAACCACCTACAAGAAATCATTATGTTACATGTCCTGTTAGAACTGACCAAATCTACCCCCCCCCACACACAACTTTGATAATTGCTTCTTGTTACCATAGCATCTTGAGTAGTGTACAAGCGTTTAGGCATATGGGAAGAAATTTCACAGGGAGGGCAGAAAGTACATGTTAGCACTGAAGAGCATCCATGGTGGCTAACAATCATGTTATGAAAGTGAATTGCTGGCACCTTGACATCTGTCATTCTGTTTTGCCGTGGAAGGCAACAGCCCCTCCCTATCCTCATATGCCATTGCCCCTGCACAAAAAATGTGTCTCGAGATGTGTGTCTGTGCTAGCTCTCTGGACTGTGGTATTTCATGCAAAAGGCACAGTATATTATAATGTAGAAAGACAACAGCTTTGTGTTTGAGTGCTTCTGTATATTATTTGCACAGTTACAAAAACTAACTGTGAACTGGTAACTTGAAAACCCCACACATAATTTGTCACAAGCCATGATCCAACTTTTTTCTCTCATCAATCACCAGCACATGCTGGACAAAAGAGTTCAAATGCTAGATGCTAACTTCAAGTAAGACTAATTCAAAAGAAATGAAACACTGCTTTAGGTCCAGATGTCAAAAAGGGGGAAGGAGGGTGGAACCCTCTCCTTTGTGTTTTGCTTGTAGCTAATTGTAGGCAGTTAGGGGAATAAATGTGAATGGGAGGTAAGTATCATAGCTTGCTTAGGCCTAGATAGATTCCCAAACTACGGATGTTTTTGACCTAAACATACTTTCCGTATACCAGTAGTTACAATGGTTTACTATCTGGACTATTCTTCTTTTATGCAACTGTGCATGTCAGAGAAAAGTTAGAAAACTGTAACTGCTGTGTTAATGAGAAAGTGTGTCGGTTTGTTAAGATGATCTTTATTGATAAAAATATTTAGGTATTTCTTTTTGAATTTTATTCCTATTTAATCTATATTTTGTTTTTCTCTCAACAGACTCAATATCTAATTGATGAGTGTTCAGCTCTGTTGACAAAACCCAGTTTCATAAGTAATTTATGTTTTGCTGTTGATAACCCTTTTAATCATCAGAAGGTGAGTTCCTTGCCTACATAGCATCTTAATTATAGCATCTTAATTGTTGTGTTCAGCTTGATAGGCTATACAACATTATGTGCTACCCTTAAGTTAACAGGGAATAATTTAGTGTAAAAATTTTGTATAGCAATTTTGAGGATTTTTAGGGTCTTTAGCCCAAAACTGGTGAAAAAGCAAGGGTTTTAAATACAAAAAAATGCTATGCATTTTCTCATTTGTGTCGCAATTTGTCCAGCTTGTGTAGCAAATTGCGATGCGATACTGGATAAATTATTCCCTGCCAAGACATTTGTTCAAGCTTTTTTTTTACCCACGTTCGTGTTGCGGTTTGCCCAGAACATGGCAGCCCCCTTGGTATCACAGCTGGTTTTGTGTTAGCGGTATTGTGAGTCTGCCCTCTAGTTTTTATATTCTTCTCTATGGATACACTAGACTGTAGGTGCTTACACTATGTATGGTAGGCTAACAGTTACTGTATACTATGTACATGGAATTTTGCGCACTACTGAATTTTGCTCCCCCCCCCCCCCCGAAAAAATGCTGGAAGTAACGGTCTGAATCTACCGCCGTTAGCTAAAGCCCCTCATGTTGAATCAAGCATCATATTATCAAGCCAAATGAAGTCAATTGTTACATTTAGGCCTACGGTATGTTATAAGCGTTTTCCATATTCGAATTTGAAAAATGTTGCAGTTTGCAATGTTAGGTGCGTGAAATTCCATGTATCCATCCTACATGATGTAGGCTACAGTAGCGAGGTCCAATGGGATTTAAAACGAAAGGTACATTCGCAATTACTGAATTGAAAGGATGTACATGGCTTGAAAATGGATTTGAACTGTGTTATTTATTGGTTAATAGGATGACAGCCTAAAGTTTTGTTTTCAGAAAGCATTTTAAGCAATTCTGATGAAATTCAAGGAAAAACCTTTTTGCAGATAAATTTTGGCTCTAATGTAGAATCCGTGACTGGAAGTGACAAAACATACGTGGCAGGTATACGGATAGGGATAGGGTTAGGGTTATATACGTGGTATGCATACTGGTAGGGATAGGGTTACACACGTGGTATGCATATGGATGGGGATAGGGTTATACACGTGGCACGCATAGACATAAGGTTAGGGTTATACGCGTAGGGATATATGTATACGTAGAGATACGTCCCTATATACATATATTATACACTACGCAATAGAGTTAGTGTGTATTTATATTACTTAAAACCTCTTGCCGGCAGCTCGGCTTGCAGTGCTATCGGATAGGGCATGGACACGCTATATACAGTTCTACACCGCGATTGTTTCATTCAGGCATTCCAGGATCGATTCTCACTGTTGCCTTCCTTTCCAGCCGTTCTTTTCTCAAGTCTTGGTGCTTTTAGGACTTTGTCACTGATATTTTAATTCGAACTTGTAAGTCGGAACTTAATTCTACGTCACCTCTGGTCACGGATTCTAAATTAGTGCCTAAATTTTTATTAAATAATGATTTTTTTTCAAATAATGAAAATTTTAGGCGGCACCTTTCAACACATGCAGGCGGTGGACCGTATTCTATGACTTTCATTCCCATGGCCTAACCTCTACCACTGTACCAGTTAAAACATCTCTTGGGTAAAATGACCCCGTACCAAAACGTCCCTGTGCCAAAATGTCATGGATTGGAACAATAATTTTCGGTTTAAGGGTTGTTGTTTTTCCATGTGATGTATTAAAGAATAAATAGGATAGCCTAAGCCTATATGCTAAGGAATACATGTATTATAATTTCAAGTCGATCAAAGGTTCTGAGGATACAGTAGGTCTAGGCCTAGGCCATATAAACATTTGTAAGAAGCAACTCAGTGCAATAGCAACACTAATTCAAGCCTTAAAGCCTATAACAGTACAGTAGCCAAACTTACAAGGTAAGTCAAGGCCAGACTGGAAGTTTTCATTTGGCACGGGACTGGAGAATTTTAGTTCATGTGCCACCAAAGCTCAGTTCCACAGAAATATGCGCCGTTAAACTGACCGATGATCTGAAGCTGAAGGCGGAACAGTACTTGCACCGTCTGCAGTTTTGGCTGTTTCATGCATGTTACTGTACTTCTTAGACCTTCAGCAGCGGCCAGATTCGCGGCCTTTAACCACTTCTCTCCGCATGAGTGGCCAGGTCAAACAGCAAGCAGGTCTCTTGCGAGGGCATCGCCGGGCAAGTGCCAAATTGGAGGAGGAGGCTATGCAGGCCAGAACTTGTGCACAAGGCAAACTTTCCTGTCTGGGGTCAAGGCTACCTGCGTGTACAATTCAACCGGTTGTCTGACGAACCCACCTTGGCATTACAATTCAGTCAATCATTAAATCACAGGTACCAGCTTTTGTAACCAATATCATACCAAAATAACTCAGATGGATGCCCAGGCTAGGCTTTGTCGATTAACCAGTCAGTTCCACCTGAACTTTTGACTAATTTGCTTCCTGCTCCTACAGTAAGTACCTACCAGTTTGCCGCATGCATCCGACCAGTTTGCCCCCTTTACCATATCAGTGTCATTTCCAAATGCAGAGTTGTGAATGTTCAAATTTTCTGATGGCAAGTGAAAACTTCAAATTTGTTCAACATTCAAATTCGTTTTGTGAATGCCTTTCCATAAGTTATAATTTTGTCACGACTGATGTCATTTCTTTCATCAGAAATTTGTGTTGTTTGGAAATTCTACAGCTGTTAGGCCAGGGTGCATTTTGTGTACTATACACGGAAGATCTTTGGCCAGGGTTCGACAAATCCCCCGCCTGACAGTCCGGGGCAAGTAAAAAATCACTCGGACAAGTGAACTGCTCAATATTGTCGCCCGCCTGGCAAGCAGGCCAGAAGTCTTCTTCACATATTAATTCAACATCTACTACTGTAGATGATTAGATGTGGACTAGTGCATTATTCATGTGGACAAGTAGACTTTGAGAACCGCTAGCTGGATGGACAAGTAACAAAAAACGAATTTGTTAAAGCCTGCTGGATGGATAGCAACTTCTGCTTCGGCTTGTATACTGGCAGGGCTCTGAAGAGAGCATAATAAGCCAACTAGATGATGAGTAACCTTATAAAGTAAGGTCAACCTAGCTTGTGTTCTACATTCCTCCAGAGTGGTCCATTTTAGGTCTGCAAGCATAGAGGAGACACTGCTCTTATATTTTTAATCTGTGCTAGAGTTATAAATATTACATCGTTTGATGTTGGAGCACAAATTACTCATGGGCCACAAAACAATGGATTTCTTTCTGCCTGAACATTGTCTCTTGAAAATAAGGTTATCTACCTTATTTTGAATTGTCTATCATTCTATACTTATAAGACTGGCTTTTAAAATACAGGTTTTTTTCTCCACCATAAATGCAGTATTGCCCTTTAAACTAAGTTTTGGGAACAATCCTTACTTAGGTTTATAGTAAGTGTAAGCCCTCAGCAGATGGCAAAACTTTATGAACTCTGAAGTGACTACACTGTGAAAGGTAAAAATAAGTTGTGGTGCCAGTGTTTGTGCAGAATGGTTCATTCTGTTGTCATGAATAATGATATGTCACTAGTCCTTCACTATGTTGTCTTGTGTAAAACTCAAAACTAGGGTATCACAAAAGAACACAAGTTTAAATAAAGGTGCAGTAGAAATGTTGCAGAGTTACATTTTTAAGTCTGGTTCAGCAATATGTGTGAACTACATAAGTGATACTGAGGAGTATCAAGGATGACTTTGCCAGGGTAGGGATAGGGATAACATTACCATGTAGAAGGTAAAAATTGTACAAAAAGGAAATACACAACTTTCTTCATTTAAGAACAATCAGTGTTGTTTTGATATTTAGTCCATCTGTCTCATAAGGGGATATGACTGCTTAGCCTTTCCCTTCTTTATGATGAAAACAGCAGTTCTTATGGAACTTCTCTCTTTCATTCTGAGGTCTAGTTGCCTCCATACAATCCCCTCTGTTACCCCCACACAAGTTCCTTGTAAATTATATTGAAATGAAGGTCATGTCTGCTGTATGGCTTATGCATTCATATCCACCTTCCATTCCCTGCTGAACACCATCTCCGGTCATAATTATGGTCTGCAACTGAGGACCTAATAGTCTTCCAGTCTCCTCTTACCATCTTACCCCAGATCTTGATTCCTAGATTATATGCTTTTACTTTACACATAAGTCCACATGGAAAGGGAAAAAGCCTTAAGGCCTGGCATTTTGTTAAAGATGGTAACTGAAACCACAGCTTTGAAGAACTTTTCTCCCTCACATATAGCACAAAGATCTAAGCTGTTGCTGCTGACTAAATATAAAAGTTTGAATGGAAACTGTCAAACCTCCAAACTACCAACATATTTAGGAAGTGAAGAAAATGAAAGGCAGTTACTGGAGCTTGAACCAAGGCCTTTGAGAGGACCCTTGGAGCAGATGGAATAACTTAGGAACTTCCTGGGATAACCATCTTGGCTTGGCCCCTGACTTGTAAACCTTGTGTTCAAACATTTGTAATAAATGTTGGGACTAACTTATAAATTGGTGGGCCACATCTTGCTTGTAATTGCTTCATATTTCATTTAATGCAGTCAAGCTTTTTTACACTAGAAATGAACAAATGAAAAGATGACACCTTAAAAGTTGGTTTCTATTTATACTTCCAAATACAAATATATTATTAGTCAATTCTATACAAAATGGAATTCAAGGTGTAAATCTTTATATCAACAACTAATTTAATACATGATCAAATTACCCACCCTCATGCAGGGTTCCTGCACTTAATGGACAATTTAATTCCATGAATTTTCCATGACCACATTACAAACAATACATTACTATGATAGTTGTTCTTGGTTGTAAAATTGTATGATAAAATTCCCTTCATACATTAATCCAAAGGAGGTTACATAGCCTTTTTAAAATTCCATGACTTTACCATGACTCATGTCATTAAAACAAAATTTCATGACATCCAGGCCTGGAAGTGAAACTATAGTTTCATGACTTTCTTCATGCTGCAGGAACCCTGCTAATGCCCATAAGGAGCACAAGTCTGCCATGGGAAGAAATCTTGGCACCAACATTATAAGTCACCTCACAGGCTTATTTACTCCATAACTTTTTGCTGCTATCGGATATCAACTTTGGGGAATTTCTGCATTACAGTTACCAGGGCCTGGGGGCTGCTGCAACCATGCATCCTTCAGTGAACAGTGGTGAGCCACACTCATCACTTTATCATGATAATTCCAAACGTACCCAAATCAAATGTATGTACTATCACTTTCATTAGTCAACTGAGACTCACCAAATCCCTGCTATGAAGTTGAATGACCAAATGCTGTAGAACCACAACCAAGACTGAGCTCATGTATGCAGGTTTTATTTATTAACCATTGCCTTATAATTTTTTGCTGAATAAAAGCAGTCACCATCACAACCGCGAGGATGTAGCTCACTGAATCACTTCAAACAGGAGACTTGGGTACAGAGAGCAAAGTCTTGGAGACAAAGGATTTTTTTTGAGTGGCGACCAAGTCATTTGAGGTTCCAACTTGAACCGTGTCAAGTCGTCAAGTGATTTTTTTACAAACAGGCACACGTAGCAGAGCCTTCCAGTGTTGTTCTGATATTACAAGTAGTTGATATTACTGGTACTGAAAGTACAATTCTAAAGATCAGTCGACACTGATACTGAATACCAATAATCAGTTCAACACTAGAACCTACCTGTTCATAGTTATTATCACTACCTCTTGTGATGTCTTTCATTACTTGCAAATTTCTTATCAACTAAATTTCATATCTAAACATTAAGCTAATTGAAAGAGTGTATGGTTTACACAGTTTTTATTGAAGCTAATTACTTGTACATTTATCCATAACTAAATTCTGTTTCAGCCACATAAAACAAAGTAATAGAGTCCTATCATTTTAATTCCAGAAAGTGCATTTTTTTTTTAAAAGAACAACTGTATGTAAGGAGGGAATGAAAATCAAGAGAAGTATGTGTAACATGTTTTGAAAAAAAATTAGTTCTTACTACTTGCATGTATACATACATGAGCAACATACAATGATTGTTACATTACTGCACAAAGAAATAGTCTGTACTGTGTTATCTGCATAGGTTACAAAGCAATTCTTCAGAAGTACGTGCAGGTTATTTTCAAGTCTGGTGGGGGTACTAAACAAGTAATTAATTTTACATGGCTCTAATGCATTTGATACATTAATTGTAGCATACGGAATACTTATGAATTCATTATAAATTCAGACTCCCAAGGTTTCACCAAGGTTTTCTGTCACATTGCAGAAACTCAAGTTCATCAAGCAGTAGCATTATAGTTGCATTTTGTCTATTGTAGTTTACAGGTTGATATTAAATGGTAGAACCTGTTGTAAAAGCTACACACTATATGGTGGAGGGTACATTTGTACTCACACAGAACAGGTTGAAATTGTTTAAGATCATCATCACAAACAGCATGAGAGGCCATCCACACAGCTGGACACCAAAGCAACAATCAATTTTTTGTAGTAATAAACTTTGACTCTATGACAGGGCACAAGGAAATTTTCTTAACAATGCATTAGGCCAAATCATTTCAGTTTGGATTTGTCTTACCCTTAAATAAGGGCAGAGATTCCTTTAACATACCCTTACCAAAGGACTACAGTTCGGCCTTTTTGACAGGGACATAGGTATGTAATCTGCTTGCATGCTTTGAGACAGACATCACATTGACCTGAACCCACAGATTGTTTCAATGTAAATTTTCCATGAAATAACTGCAATGGAAAAATGAATGTGTTGCTACAGGGTTTATTTTTTGGCCGCTCACTCTTGTTTCAAGCCTGCAGCTTGCACTCATTTTGCTTTCTTAAAACCCCAACAAACTGGCAAATTTCATTACATTTATGACTTTTACAATGACAAAATGTTCCAGGTCTTGGCAGACATTCCTTCTTATCTCCATGTGTGCTGAGGTTTATTTATAAAACTCGAGTCAGGGGTTTCTCTTTTATGGCATAAGCAGGTAAAATGTACTGAACAGGCAGAGATGGCATTCACACTCATGATGCCAACCAGGTTCTTAGCATGAAATAGCCAGCATGGAAAAAAGGTTTTCCTCTTAAGTCATTCTAACCAGCATACACTGGAAGGTTTGCAAGAAGTAATACTGTGGGCATGTTTGTTTTCAAACTTAGAATATTAAAGATGATTTAGCAAAAAAGAAGAAAAAAAAAATAACTGGATACCAACATAAACGAACCCCCATGGAGATAAAACTATAGTATCACAAAGACCCTTCATAACTTGCATAGTTAAAAGATCAAGGAACCCTGAATTCAGTCCAACTACTGATGAGCCACCTATGTCCTAACCTACTTCTTATATTTATTCAGCCATTACACAACAGCTTGCAGTTGAATGACTGGACGGAGAATATTTTCCTTTGTGCATTTTTCACATTTTTTAACCTATCCTGTCTTACGACCAAATTTCCCTGCAGCAATTAAACCATGAGTTGTGCCTCCTGTAAGATCCTTGTCCGAGGTCCCAGGGGTATGCCAAGCTTTTCCAGATGACCATCTTCAAGGTATGGAAGCTCCTGAAGACCCACACCGGCCTTGTCAAACACAGCAGCATATTTCTGAAAGGAAAGAAACGATGTGATGAAAGCTCACAGTTTAAGATTTTGTACAAAAACTTCACAATACTCAAGAATGTATTGGACCAAACCAACATTGAGTGAGATATGCAGTTAAAAGCCACAACTGAATTTTCCTGTCTTCTAGCTCGTGTAATACAGTACTTTGAGCACCTTCCTTTTCAGAGTGTGTTCAATAGTTTAGTTTATGCAAAATGAATTTCAGAAGTAAATTTTGCCATTACTGATCTGAAGTGGTAACAATTTTTCTAAAAGCTTTTAATAACTATGGAGACACTTTCACTTTACCAACAGATAGTTTATACTAACAGTCTACTGTTATCTGGTTACAAGGCTGACCAACAGCTATCAATATGATGTAAGTCCAATTCCTCCTGTGCCAATGGTGACCAGTACAATACCCTCCTGTCCTTTAACCAAGTTAATCAAACATTACTACAGCTCTTTCTAACCCTACAAAGTCTGCCATTGATATGTATTTCATTTATCTTTCATTAATCAAACATTTGTGTCACTACAACTGATGTACTGCAGCCTAATTTACTGAATATCCTTTTGATTACCACATCTGTCTGGATTTTCTCCATTTCAAGTTTGGTTTCTATGTAGAGCATATTATATCTGCAATGGCTTTTAAAGCACTTCACAAATATAAACCCTAGTCAATGATAAGCTGTCCCAGAGACAGGCATCCATTTGATAGCAATTATACAAATGCTGAACATATCCCCAGAACACAAAAATTCACAAACATGCTCAATGAACACTGACACTTAATGGACCAACCTAATACTTACTACGTCATAACACAGTTAACGATGACCGTCTCTTATCTCAAAGGCCAATTGACTTCTTGATAAGATCCGTGATTATATTATACCAACATCATCAAAATACCAAAATGAAAGAGTGATTCCAAAGATCTGAAAGTCATGAGTAACTATCACTAGTACAGTAATGCAACTGCTATTTTGTTGCTATCTGCTAATTTGTTCATGTCCTGTTTTCTTGTGTGTCTAACAGAGGGTTTTTAAATCTGACTGTTTTGTAAGAATAAATTCTGGGTCAAAGTACTTACATCATAGCCTAGCTCTGTAAGAAATAATGTCAACAGAGGAGGCTCTTCACCAAAGAATCTGGAAAGAGAAGTGTAATGAATCCAGTTTGCATCTGCTTCAAAAAATATTTCAATACTTTTACATCAATTCATTTTAAGAAATTCAATGCTTTTCAGCAACTTCAAATAAATTTTATCAGGATTTAGTTTTCACACCATTAGCCATTTTGCAGTCTGGATAACAGAAATGGATGACCATGCACTGACATGGACTGTAAGCTAGGAATGTCATATTTAAGTGGTGGGACAAATCAAGGGTGAGTTCCCCCCCCCCATTTAACTGGTTAACATGGCTTGAACAAAGTACCACTAGAAAA
>JAAAJZ020400991.1:0-12095 GCA_010015985.2 Actinopyga echinites
CGCGTAAGCACCCATTTACAGAACATTATTTTTGGAACACTCTGACAGGGAGTTCCTCCACCCTCTAAAATTGTCTTTGACAGATATTTAAGTTCTTTTGTTCAGAATGGAGACCAACAGCTGCCTGACCAGAGGAGACACTTATCGCCCTCTGGTCAATACAACATTGACAATATATAACATTTAAATAACAGTAGATGACATCTATCCTGCCAAGCCTTGACACATTATGTCTCACTATTTATGGTGATGGCCCAGAATTTAATATTAAAGCAATCATAATTTCATTTTTCTGGGGAAGAGAATAAATCTGCTGTAGACTCTGTGGCAGGAGCGGGTGGCATTAACAACAGCCGTAGGTTTCTACGCAGCTATCCATAGATGATTTGAAGCATTAATTAAACTTCACTGAGAATTGACACTTCTCTAAGAAGAGGACACTTATGTATTAACAGACTATCAGTACGTGAATTCGGAGGTCTGCAATGAATACTCTACAATGAGAAGGTATTTTGAACATCTCCAGAGAAATGAGAAACCGAGTCAAGTACGATAGACCCCCCCCCTCCCAAATTACCAATTTAAAGGGATAAACGATATACTGTGGAATGGTGCACTACTGAATGACTGAATATGCTATTAACATACTGCCTTTAAAATGTACAACTAATAGAACAACCTGAGTAACCTCTAAACTGTGGACTGGTGTAGTGAGGGTTGACACTAAGTAAACAGAAACAGTGTACAGGATGACCCAGCATGATATAAATTACTGTACCTATAATAATGCATGCATAATGGATGTGGCATTGGGCAAGTTTTGAAGTCTGACATCTGAATATTCAAATGTCTGTGCCTTTATTTTCAGTAGAGAAGGTAAGAAGTGCTTTCAAATTTTTCTCCCCTAATTAACAGACAGAGATTGAGATTTTTTTCCATACCCACCCCCTCCCTACCAATTCCACTGCCAAATGCACCACCACTGTTTCCATTTCATGAACCCCTTGTAATTTTCCTGTTTTGTCTAATCACTTCTCCACAAAGTTGCTGTCAAAAGCTGCGATATGCAAAATTTTGTGAGTAATTGAACATTTATCTTTAAAACAGAAAAGCTTTCAAGATTCAAACGAAGATACCTTAAAGATTAAAAAAAAAACATATACACACCTCACTTGAAGCAAACAACTTTGAACAAACTGGTTTTGAAGATTGTTGTGTGGAGGAAACTAATTGTTTTGATTTGAAAGTAATGAAAAAAATTACTTTGATTCTCTGTCCACAGTCAGATTTAATAATGGGCAAACATTTACGTAGCCAAGGTTCTTCTTGTGTTGACAATTCTTTTGATATATTGGGATGAGAATAAATTTCAGAGTTATTTACCTAAAATTATCATGAACAGCAGCAAGGCCAGGTAGCACAGTACGTACCATGCAGTAGAAACATAATCAAGTTATGAACATTATTAAGTGACGGGGAAGTGCCATTACGGGTGTAATATTGACGGGTTGCCAAAGAAATCCACGCTCCACTTGGCAACCCAGGTCACGATGTAATGTTCCTCAAGCAATCGATGTGAAATCAACCATGAGTTTGAAGTCCTCTATACTCTCTCAAAATTTGTAACCAAGGTGACATGTCTGATGTCATGTGTTTTTCTCTGTATACATTGATTGAAATTTGAAATTTCTTTCTCACAAGTTCCAACAGCATAACCATATAATAAAACTTTAAGGAGTCCTGACTACCGATCATAAATTCACTGCAGCATAAAACTAAAAGGACTACGTGTCATCAATTTTCCTCGAATCTGAATGTCCAGGGGTGATCAAAATATGAGAGCTTCTACAAGACTTATTTTGATCTGAAGAACCCCTAAGGACATGTCGCAGAAATGTACTCAGGTGATCAAAATCTAGCTAACGTCATTATCCTTGTGAGAGCAAACTTCAATGGTCCTCAATGGTCCTCAATACAGAGATAAAACCTTAAAATCAATTATGTATGCAGGGCATCTTTACATCCCCAAGTCCTTGTGTCAAGTAGTTAAGAATTTATATGGTATTTGAAGAAGAGCACAAAGTTTCCTGCTCTGCAAACGTGACTACAAAACTACAGTAACAACAGGAGTCCACCTTATCATCTTCAAGAACTTATACTGAAACTCTGACCAGACTTGAAATGTGAGTACAACATTATGAGTAGAAGTACAAGAACTATTTCTCAGGTTGTAAGACTACAAGTAGTATGTGTCCTGCAAAAGTAGAGTAGATGTACAGAATTTTGCATTTGCAAAGAAAGGGAGGTCTCAAAACTAGAAGTAGGGGCAAAATGTACCAAAGACATGATAATGAGTATGCACTTAAGTTACAACAAGTCTGTGTTATGGCATAAAGAAACTTAATTCTAATGCAGTTATGGAAATAACAAAACAAAATGGCCTGCACTATACCAGGAATTCTGTCAGAAAAGTAAATAACGGGGTTTCATCACCAGTTGCTGAATTGGGATTCCCATTGGATGATGACTGAGGGTAAAAGCACAAGTGGGTTCAGGAGCACTGGATTAAAGGCTTGGTTCTAAGCCTCCTTAAAGATGCAGTACAATTTGGAGGGTTTGAAAGGTTGTAAATGATGTTAGTTCAAACCATTACTACCAAATATCTTCTTCTTCACAAAAAAACATGATATTGACAATAATATTTTTCACTTGAAAACAAAAACAGGGAAGGGGGATTTTAACTCATTGTTATTGAAGAAGGGGACCAATACCCCCTTCACCCGTCTCCCTTTGTGGAAACACTGTATACCTAAAAGAATCTGCCTGTGTCTTCTTGTATTCATGAAAATACATTTGCAACCATTCCACAGGCTACTCATACCCACACCATAGTGTACTTGTGTATACCAATAGTCTTAAGAATAGATTTGAACTTGAACTGACAACTTGCCATCTCTGAAAGTATAGCAGTGGCACTGGTGCTGATGCAGGACTTTGTACGTTAACTTATGAAAACGATGTGTACTTTACTTTTGCTCACAATCCAAGACACTATACTTCTCCCTGTCATAATCATAACAAAGTGGTACTGTACGTCACACTCCAACTGCAGTCTGTCTTTGGAGCTTTCTGAATGAGTACATAAAATGACTCTTCTTAAAAACCCAAATCCATCATAAAATAAAAGTAAAGGAGAAGCCACATTTTATGCAAATTACTTTTAGCTCCTCCTCCAAGCACCCCCACTGAGTCGTTTCTAAGGTTACATCCCTCACACAAGTAACTGTTGTATACTGTACATACTCTGTGCACCTTCCTGTAATTTGAAAGTATTGTGCAATGTACAGCACAGTGCAACTCACTGTGATCTGCACATGTATGACCAATCAGAGAGGCTTATGAATCTGGAGACCTGTACAGTTTGCATGTGACTTGCTTTTGTGTCAATCAAAGTAATGTGACCAATCCCTAATAAGACTTTCAACCGTGTAAATGTCTTTTGGAGTTACAAGTGTAGCCCTTTCAGCAAGATGAATCTCAAGAGATGAGATGAAACTGTTACAAATAGCAACAGCATAACAGCATGGTCTCTGCATCTTCATCAAAATAATACAGAGGAATCTATTTAATCTCTATCCAGCTCTCTGTGGTATGCAATTGATAAGACAAATTATGAAAGAATGCTGGGTAGGTAGTCATCTTCTAATGGTGTGTGAACTTCAAATGACCCTTCCAAAGGGGGACATCTTCAATTTTGCTGGCTCAAAATTAACTTAATAATATTTTAATTATCTCCTTCACAGATTTACAAGTATGAACATCTCAATTTTGCAGTGATACTGCAAGACTTAGAAGATGAATTTATTTATACATAAGATGTCATGGAGGTTGATGGTAGGTCAATGCCAATTTTACATTTTCACTGCTGCTCTCAAAGGTGTTGAGACATGTCTGTCAGGCATGGCACTCATTTAGAGAAGTGCATATGAGAAGTAACACCACGAAATATGCTGCAAGATGCCCCAAGGCTGTTAAAACTTTCAATTAAAAATAATTAAATAAAACATCACAAGAATAGCTTGACCTCCTTCACCTCTCTGTCCCTACATGCCCTGCAGAGCTGTGACAAAACAAAAGTCAAAGATGATCAAATGAAAATGACATCTTCTCACACTTTCTGCGAAATGAATGACTACTGTTGAATAGATTATTAGTTTTAACTAAAAGTACAAGCCAAATTGAAAATCTGTCGTATCTGTTCTACATTTAATGATATTGACTATCGGTACTCATTATATTTACCTTACATGACAATACTGCCTAACCATCTATGCTTCCCGTAACAGCTAAGCTACTCTTTTACCTCGAACAGGGCATCCCAATGATTAATTTGCATAAAAGGTTATACTGCATTTATATTGCATCAACATGGTGGTGTCAGAAATAATCTTTAATGACTACTAAATCATTAACTCTCACTAACAAACTCAGTCAATATTACAGTAGTCTCTCAAAAAGTGTACACTTCAAGAGTTACATTGTATGAATGTAAATTCAAAAGTTTGGGTGAACAAATTACTCATGGGCTACAAAACTGTGAGTTCCTTTCCATCAGAACCTTGTTTCTTAAAAATGAAGTTACCAAGCTACCTTACTTTGAATTGCCAATCATTCTATGCCTCTAAGACACATTTTTAAAAATATGAACATGTTCTCCCCCACAAACCCAATATTGCCCTTTAATATACTGTACATACTACAAACCAAAGAACACTCATTTTCTGGGCATACAATTAGGAGGGAGATCTGAGTATGACATAAGTGTAAATGCACCAGGATATAATGTACAGTATACTATGACTTGAAAGTATTGATATCTCCTGATCAAATCACTAGATCAAGCCAACGTCTCATGTAAAAGCACTTTTAGAGTATTTTATTTTTTTGTAACTTGACCTATTTTCCATTGCACCTTCTAGATCCATAAAAGATAAAACCTCTACGTGATGAACAAGACCACATGTGGATCACAACAATAATTCATTATGATTTACGTTCTTGAAAAAGTTCACAAAAGAAGTCTGTGAGTGAAACCCCTGAGACATTATGTAAATTCTTTCTGTAGCACTTTCCTCATATTAAAATCCCCTGATAGGGTAAACGGAATTAACAAAAAATCTTCAATTCAGTCAAAGTTAAAAACCTGCCAGTTCAACAGAAATTTTGCAAATAATGAGTGATCTTTGACGTCAAGAACTCCAAGGAGAATGAATCTTGTTGTTCTTTGATGCCATGTTTTAAATTTATGAGAAGAAATATATTCTACCCGGGGGATAGAGAGGGGAAAAAACATTCCAGTAAACATTTGAATAAAAATTCATAAACGCAAGTTGAATTTTTCAAAAAAAATATTTATCCATGCCGTTCGACAAAACAAGTTCACAAACTGACAATAACATATTCAAAAAGGTTGTCACTTAAAATTTCAATTGTGAAACAACAGAAATTGGCTAACTTTAAAGAATAATATTTTGGGGATGGTGCATTACAGATTCAGTCTGCTACATGCAAAATTTCATGCCATAGCACACAGGTACTATAAACTCTCTAAAAGAAAATAATGGTACTGTTTATATGCAATTATTATTGTCATATTCAAGTTCGTATATCAGCAGGTTTCAGCAACTCGAAACACGAAAGATGCAGCTATTTTTTGTCATAGATAAAGATGAGAATGTTAAAAAGCCATGCTCTCATGTACTATCGCAAATATATGGGACGGAGGGGGGGTGGAGGAAGGGTGGGCAGGAAAGAGGGAATAATGTCCTTTTTCTCCCTCCCATTTGGGCAGAAATCTTACCTTTTGGGGGAAATCACAACCCTTATTCAGGCAAACTTGTGCATCAGAAATTTCTGGTGAAAGTGCTCAGCCCAGTTAGTTCCCCTCGCCTCTCCCCATTCCCAACTTTACGTTATGTACATGTATATCACTACTGATAAGCATAATTTGTCCTCAAAACTGAATGGCCTTACTAACTTTAGTTGACTTAAACTTAACTACAGTATGTTCTGATGACAGCATCAAGTTTTCTATGCAGAACCAGAAAAGAAAAATAATAAAATAATAATAATTAGAATAATACTAGGTAATTGCCAATTGTCTTTCAAAGCCCCCAAATCACCTTCCTGAAACTTAGTAACAGCTCAAAGTAAGTGCTGTTGTAGGACACCAAAAGGTCTTTGAATTCTGAACACCCTAAAGACACGTAGCGCACACACAAAAATATTTGCCTTTGGGAATGTCACTGGGAATAAATTTCAAGATGGCTTAAATATAGCACCTGCCCTCACAGTACAGTGACACCAAGGCTGGACCCTTCCTTGAATCACACTATTTGAAATATTTGTAATTAAACTAATTATCATTTTACATACGTTGGGGAATTACACATGTAAATAAGAGGTGATGAGGAGCAAAACAGACTCACACTGCCACATTATGCACATCACCCCTGTGTGACATGGCATGGCCAAATAGTATGTCTACCTCTTTAAGGTAATCTTTATAGCTGAAGTGAGCCTTCTGCATATGTCCCTTCACTGAAAACTCCCCCAGGGGTGGATTTAGGGGGCCTGGTCCCCTTTGGAAATTCTTGTGCCATACACACATCACTTTGACAATAGTCCCACATTTTGGCATGGGACCGTCTTTGCCCTTGTCCCTCTCTCCAGGCTCCTGCAAGAAATCTTGGATGTGAAGGCTCTGGCACTCCTGATGATGAGGTATTCAACCAACCAGTCACTGGTGATCTGAAAATGGTGAGCTGAACACATTTTATACTCTTTAAAAATTATTCATACAGGTAAATGTTTGTGAGGAGTTTTCTATAGGAAACCTGGAAGTTATTACCTCTGAAAATATTCCACTGATTGAATTGTAAGCTAAGGACAAGGGAAATTCTCCCACCTAGAACACATGTATTATTAAGAGCTCCCCCAAATGAGTCTAATGACCCACTCGTGTTGTGCCTCGTGATTCAGTCTGCAGCATTTCACCTGTATATCTACCTTATCGTTTGTTCCACCGAAGACCGCAATGTATTATCTCTACGAACTGACAGTCTTCCTCAGCGTGCCACCCATTAAGTCTTCTAAGCTCACATGTGTAATCTACTGAAGATAATTTTCTCCTCTACGTCTGCCTAACCCATCACGCTACTGCTTGAGTGCTCTCTACTCAGAAAGGACCAAGTAGCAAAATGTCCCCAGCAGCAAAAAGAAAACCCAAATCCGTTTACAAGATCATCACATATATCAGAAGAACGAAAATATTCACAGTGCTACTTACGGCAAAGTCCCTTAAGCATACAACTCAGTAAGACTCGGTGGCTTGATTGGAGTTGGATTCAATCACTTTTGTGACCCAAGGGGCCTATGGTTTTTATGATGTAATGCAAGTGAATTTATGCCAATTTCTCATCAGGATTTCTACTACTTGTTGACCTCTTTCTGTAATTCATTTAATTCATTAACAACTGCTGCTAGGGATTTATAAAGGTTGTTGTTGTGTTTCTCTTTTGAAGTAAAGTAAGGAAGTTCTGTCTTGTAGAGTAAGTGAGATGGTGTAGCAGCCTTTATTTCATATATAGTCATCAACTGTACCACGCTGAAATTAATCACTACCAGACTGCCAGTACGGTTCAGGCTGGGTAGACTGCTAGTCTGGCTAACATTGCTCAGACTTGCAACAATCTATGAGACCCACAACATCAGTTGTAATTGCAATAACTTTTATCAGAATTCAAGTGCGAACTGATTACCATACAAAAAAAAAAATAATGTCTAGACAGATTTATTGTTTGACTTCTGATTTTTGTCAGGAATTAATACATTTCTTTACACAGATAATAAGCAGTGCAATGTGACTGGAAAACATTTCCCTCTTTGAATAGGCTACTTTTATGACCAGCAGGTGAATGAAGCATATAGAAACGCTGACAGGATAAACACAGTTTGAAGCTGAAATCATATTCAAGGCAGATATGAATTACAAAATTTTGTGAATGTTTACACATGGTTCCTTTGTGAGTGGCGATGTACATTGTTCATTACAATAGTAATGAAAATTTAATTTAGCTCTAGCTAGTAGTCACTAGATGATCATGACACTACCTCAGTCAGAAGAATCTCACAAAATAAAGTAAAATAAAACGAAACAAAACAAAACAAAACAAAACAAAACAAAACAAAATAAAATAAATTTTAATTTTCTTTTTGATTCATCCAGGATAGTACAGTATACTGTAGCAGAAAGAACTGATACCGATCCCATACCCATATTTTAATAATGAGCTTTCAAATGCAAAAGTGACAAAACCATCGTCTTTTTCAGCAGTATGTATCTTGGCACTATGTCATTGAGACTGGTACTGTAAAGAACGTTTATTGTTGATAACCTTGAGTATGAAGCTGAGGAAGTTCTACCTTGGATTTGTCGACTACGCCAATTGCAAGTTGCTATTTTATTTATGGAAGGAAAAATACTGAGAATTTTATTTTGATTACAAGAGAGCATGGCATTCGTATTGAAATATGTATTTAGAAATATCTGTTGAAAAGTATGGATCTGCATTTTAGATAAATTTTACGGATACTGATATATGGAGAAAATGAGGAATATCGGATATTGTATACTGATAACCGGTCCAAAACTAGTCCAGGATTTCAAAAACATGTAAAAGACTGCTGTTTGTAGCCAATCAGACTGCCTACTTCTACAGAGAAACTGCTGTCCAAATGTTAGGAAATTACAGGTTTTAAGCAAGTAGTTATCTTTAGTATTTCCCTATGTACAGTTGTCAATGCTCATGGTCAGTGTATCTATATCCCAAGGCTCACACTGTACTGAACCTCTTACTTTTCAAATGCAAAATAAAGTCAAACTCTATGTTCCTTAAACCTTCCTTCATTATGAGTCTTCTTTAGGGTGTCACCATACAAATGTTATTCTTGATTTTGGCAGCATCATTGAGTCTGTCAAAAAGTACTAAGATTTATATCATGTTCTAATTAGTGGAGCAGTAAATAGAGAAAGTCACCATCTTCTAAAAGAATAGAGCTGCACTATAAAAAGCATTCATTATCAACATCCCACAGGAAAACGCACTCGCACTCCCCCACTGAGGCTATCATATAAACCAGGCATTACAACAGATCGGTAAACAGAAAGTGGATGTTAGTGATTCTTGGAATGTCATTTATTGCTTATACACATAGATCAGGGATTTCCAACAGCAGCTATGACTCACAATAATATCATCCCATAAACCTGGGGTTGTTGGACTTTTTCCAAGATGTGTGTCTGGTTGGTGAACTTCGAATGTAAAATAAAGATCAATGAGTAACTACGGTAGACAGGGATGCTCATTGGGAGTTGGGTTATTAACTAAAACTAATGGCGGAAAACTCAAAGGAATAAGAAGTCGCCCCAACTTTATTCTGATAAATCATCAGAATCTTTCAATTTTGCTTTCATTTTCCTTACAAGTATTTTTCATGTTTTGCAATATCAATATCACATAATTAAGGAGTTAAACTGAAAAGTCGAACAATTCAGTGATAAAAATGTTGGATCATTTTAAAGAGCTATTTACAAATTAAAATATCAGGGTATAATTCAGTTTGGGGTAACTGCATTTGTCCCTTTATCTGTTGTATAGAGACTATAAAGGATGTAACTCGTTAGATCTTCAAAGCTACCGTTACTTTCATTGCTGTGGTGTAAAATTTCTTTGTTTTAGAGGAATGGTTGATCATCCTCGTCTGTGTGTGAAGCTACAGTACCATAGTAACTGCATCAGGGGCCAAAGATGTTGTAACTTACAATGGACAAGCAAGTTCATTTTCAGAGTGTGCACTGCCAGCCCCAAGGATGAATCTGTGTCTTCAATGTGGGAATGGGGGAGATGTCCAGAATCTGTAGTAACAACTAAAATCTTTCCCTAGAGAGAAATTGCTGGCAAGCTAAGTAAGGGAGACAAATGTGTAAAAAATGTGAGGCAAGCAGGACCAAAATAGATTTTTAATAATCTAATCTTGTCCTGTCCCAAATTTTGCATACCAATACCCTACCAGATGCATTCACTGATGTCTTCATAACTTTACTTTGAAACTTTTGTAAACAACAGAGCTGAGTTTTTGGTGGTGATTCAAAAAGAAAAAAAATGAGTAGCATTAAGGATTAAAAATCTCCACAAAAATTATGACAAGTGAAAACTTACTGAAAAATTTTAAGCAATTAGTTTGTTAAAAACTTAAGAAGATATGACAGTTACCAAAGATGATAACGTAGTTTCGTGGTCTCTACGGATGAGCACAGTACACACATTACTAGTACGTGAACCGTACATGATATAATTAAATCGTGACTCACACCATCAAGGCATGATTTACTTCCAAGGAACATTACCATGAGACTAATATAAATAATAACAATCATGATAACAAATCCACATTGAGGAGTTTCAGAAGTACCCTAAAATCACAGTGTACTATCAAGTACTAGTAAGGTACTGTACAACCCAGCCTGTGCTTCATCATCAAACAACCTTATTAGACAGGAGTCTACATAACAACATAAATCTCACACCATATCATGTCTTTCTCTGCTAACCTTTACTTTCACGGACAGATAGTAAAATCTTGATTTTACAACAACTACAATCAATTCAAGTTTATGATTTTACTATTTCACTCCTTTACAAGTAAGCTCCATAAAGTCAGTCCGTTCTAGTATAAGCCACTGTTGACAGACATTTTCATGGACCCTTGCAGACTGGTCTTAAATTTATTACCCTTGGGCATTTACTGTGACTGGCTGAAAGATGTATGGCACTCTTTCTACTGTAGTTATCATCTTCACTGGAAGAAGATTGCTGTTGGCTACTACCTTCATACAAAACTTTATCAACTTTATCATCAACATCAAATCGCCTTCCAGGAAACTTGACACCAAACGATCAAAATTTCTATGAATCATTTTGAGACAGTTGTCACGTACGCGTCATGATGAATATCATCACAAACGCAGAGGATGCTGGTAATGGCACCTGACAGTGCACTTTCAGTCATCTATAAAATGGAAGCTGATCTTGAAGGCACAAATGCTCACAATAAAAAGAGAATACTCCTCTAAGAAACATTCCACCTATTTAGGTGAAAGCCATTTATATTTTTGCCCTTTTTAAGTCTGTCATGAAAATTCCCTTTATTTACTCTTAATTTTGTGGAAAAGACATTTCATTTCACAGGTATTTCATGGTTCAGAAAACTGTAAGTACTATTAACCACTTTACTCTGCAAGGAATGATTTTTTCTACATCTCCTTCCACTTCTGCCACAAAAAATGGGAAAATGGTCAAGTTGCTAATTTGCTACACAAGTGCAACCTCATGATGCAGTATTTTTGTGTGTATTAATCTATGGTTTCCAACCGTTAATACCACAAAGAACCTGACAAGAACTCAAAACTGCTATACAAAATTTGACCATTAAATTAATCCCTACTCTCAAATTTTTGGCTTAGTGCTTACTAACTCATTGCAGACCAGGTGAAGAACTAAAAATTGTCAGCTCAATTCATCAAGGGTCAAGAATTCAGTAGAGCAATTCTTGTCATCACCCCCCCCCACCCCTTGACAGACTTAATGATGACTCAGGGTGATGTTCAATGAAATATCATCCAAGGGAAGACAATATAAAAAGAAAAACAAAAAATAAACAAATCAACATATCTCTTACCACGATCATATTCCCGTGACAGGAATGTCACCTTGTCCCTCTTCATTTCACAATTGAGGACGACAAGTTCACCTTTGGAGAGAAAATAACGAAACACCTTCAACTTGAAATCTGCTGCTCTACAAAGTTAACTTTCTTTTAGGTTTCTTCTGATAAATCACAGGGTACAAGGTAAATGTAGATATCACCTGAGATGATTTTTTTTTTTGGTTTTTGTTTTTCGTCAACAAAGTTGACGTCGCAGAAATGTGTACACAGTATCCATCAAAAATTAGGGTAGTAAATCAAGCGAACAG
>JAAAJZ020402098.1:0-12094 GCA_010015985.2 Actinopyga echinites
ATTTTACCACTGGCAATGCAATTTCAGTGAAAATATGTTTGTTGTTTATAATTCTAGTAAATACAGGGTTTATTTATACATATTTTCCTCTTTAAAGATTTCTGAAGCAAAGAGTTTCCATGTCCGTCCTCGTTACCAACGTAACCAATTACACTTACCACTTAAAAAGTCATGATAGAAGGAAAGAAGTATCTTGCAGCTTTCAGAAATAAAATTGCGACTACCAGTCAAACAAAATAAGACAAATAATTAATTTAGAGAGGACTTCAATTTTCACCATCTTTGTAAAACTTTTATTCCCTTTGTTTGTGGACAAGCCCATGTATGTGTGTGTGCATGTATGGATGTGTGAGTTGGTGGTGTGTTCCTTGTGCACATAATTGCCAGCCTTACATTTGTATTAACCAACCTGAACCAGATGCTACCTGCATCAAACAAACAGAAAATAAAATTAATATCTCCAAATTTTAACCCCCTCAGCTCCACTGTGAACAGCTTTGCCACACAGCTTTGAGTCCCAAGAAAATTTCCAAGTGGTTCAACTGGCATTTGATCCAGGGAGTTGTAGATTGCAATGCAAACACTAAACCGCCAAGCCAACTTGCCACCACCTTTTCAGTGTTACCCCATCCATGTATTTCTTTCCTAGTGAATCTTCATTTTTCTATTTAGATATAGACTGTATGTACTACCTGAAACTGAAGTAGAATTCAGTTTAGAAGCCTTCCTAAACTTAAAAGGTACTAGGATTCAGTTATTTTGTTTCAGTTTACAGTTTATATTAGTCCTTTCATTGGCTTACATGTAGTTGCTGCGTGCAGATGGAAGTAGTCTTGCTTGCAAGCTTTGTATTTAATATGCTCTTAAAACTTACAGCAAGTATTTGTAATGCCATCAAATACTTTACTTTTGTTGGGGACAAGGGGTGAGGGCATTGCATGGATCAGATATAGGGGACCATTATAGCAGTCATAGTGCAGGAAACAAACAGGAATGGGGCCATGATCAAAATTTTTGGAAGAGATTGATTCAGAATGCCTCAGCGCTGGAATCTTTTTTGCAGTTGCAGGCTTTGGTAGCATAGGAAGATGAAATGCTGTCAAGGACTGCTAAAAAATCAAAAGTAGCACACTCAGTGGGAAAATGCTGATTGTGCAGCAATAAGTTATTACAGAATAGTGAAATACACTCCAGGCAAGAGGTTATGAAGTAGACCTCATACACAAGTTGGGTCTCTTGCCTGGTGCGTGGGTTATGATAACTAACCTCCCAGAATCAAGCACAGAGATTACATAGGTTACAGTAGCACTTTGCAGAGAAGCATTGTTAGAAATGTTGTGATAACACCCAAACCCTGGAGCCTTGTGTACCCCATCTTTAACTATTCACAATTTTCCCAATTTTTAGTATTAAGTACTGTGTAGAAAAATGATCACTGGGAAAGATAGTGTACTTCCCTGTACTCGAAAATGAGGTCAAGAGAATGCTGGTCACATCCCCCACCCCATATTTTGTTTTTTAAATATATGGCTGCAATAAGTAAATTGGTTTGCATATAAGTTTCAATCTAAAAATATGCAATGTCTGGTTGCCTTCTGGAACTCTTCTAGACTTTCCCAGTAATTCACAAGCATTTTCTGGCATTTTTTTTCAAATCGCCAGGTGGAACATCTAGCAGCTGAGCTAAAGACCACACAAGACAAGCTAAATCAAGCCACATCCAAACTGGGAGAATTCCGTACACAGACTGCCACCCTAAAGCAAGAACTTAAGATTGCTCACAAAGCTCTTAGTTCTGAAGTAGGGGAAGGTGTCAACATTCAAAGTCTCTTGAGTGGAAATAGCAACTGGAGAGGGCGAGCTCAACAGATATTGCTTTTGCAGAAAAAGGTGAGAACAGTAAGCATTTATTAACCCAAATGGTACTCCTCCTACACTAGGGAGTTTTGGGGAAACTGAAAAGTCATCTGAAGCCTTAATTAATCACAACTTACTAGTAAATTGTTTTTCTTTATCCCATCAAGCAGTTAATTTGAAATTTTTGAACAAATGAAAATATCAGACTTTAGGAATCAAATCCAGTTTTGAATCCTATCTGTAGTGGTCATGATTGAATACTCCATCATGCTCAATGAAGCTCGTTTCTCATGCTGATATTTTTGTTGGGGAAGTTTCCTCTGACATGGGTAATGGAGTAGAACATGTGAAGGAAATGACGGGATAAATTTTTAATTAGATTTGAAGATGATTGAATGATGTGGAATTTAGTCAGCATACACAATGTAAATTATTTATAAACTTTAGAACTATATGCTCTCACCTACATAAGATATACTCTAGGTGTACAGTGTCAGTCTCATACTACATGCATTCGTCTGTGGTGTTTTCAGATTTTACGGTGCTCTGCTGAGAGTTGGAGATACATATTGTAGTGGAGGGTGGCGGGAGATGTGGTGACATAGGGGAGGGATGCTGGAATGGATTTATTCTTGTAGTATTAGGATAGACAACATTCCAGTGCATAAATTAGTGTTAATTTTGTTGTACTTAGTGATGTAATCACAGTCTTGAAGCACTTACATGCAGTAGGAATATGAAAAAAGAAAAAAAAAGCTTCAACAGCAAAATATGCATCTTGAAACCAGGGGGTTGTCTCAAATCAAAGAAGAGGGCAATCCATGGAATTGCAGATCTTGTCTCCTCCACGGTGGAAGTGATCGCTGAATTAGCCTACTTCATCAGAATTCATCCTAGAGTTGTCTGCTTTAAAGGGTCAGTGTCCTGGACCTTTTAAAATTCTGCTAGCTGTTTGGTTTAATTTAGTCCTTCCTGCAAACTGCCCTATAAAACTCTTCCTTGCGCATATAAATGCACACAGATTGACCGCTCAAGGTCTCTTTCTGCTGCAAAGGCTACTTAACTGTGTGTGATTTCAATACCACATCTGCTCATAACCTGATTACTCTGCGCATGCTGTGTAACATAGGTTACAATAAAAGTTAATAAAATTTTAAAATAAAAGTAAATAAAATAAAATTTGACCTTTTACCTCTGACGGTAGACCTATAATGTCATCAATTATGCATAGTTTTTATGGTCAGGTATCAACCCACCAAGTTTAAACTTGGTCAGACATATGGTTGAGAGGAGTTGGCAACACACTTTTTCGCTGTACATACATTAATTAGGCCTATTGTACATCATGGTTCTGAATCCTTCACTGATTTGCTGAGAAAGCAGAATGTTATAGAGTTCTTGTACAATAATTTTAAAAAGGACCATTAGTGACATGTGTTTGTTCATTTATAGCTTTGACAGTGTGTTACGGCTATGTGTACTATGACATAATTAGCTAAGGGTAATATTTTAGAAAAGAAATGTAAGTATAAACCAGCGAATTATCATTTAGGTATTTTATTTATAGTTATGGTCTTTAAAAAATGATGAACCAGAAAACTTATTTTGGAAAACTTTAACTGTAGACACATTCATGCAGATAGTCTGCATGCTCATCACAGTTTGTCTGCATGCCTACAGTTATTACTTTATGTTATATCATATGTACATGTATTTGCTTTGTGACACACCCCATTCCACCCAAGTCAAATATGCAAAAGCATCCTTTCAGTTTGTGATACAGTACTGTATGTGTAAAGTAGGTATCCTCAGCATCTGAATTGGTTGTTTGTTGGGATGGCTTCCTGAAGGCAGGCATAAACCACCATTTATATAAGATCTCAGTGTGACATTTACATGAATGTTTATCAGTGATATGGGACTTGAAAGTAAACAATGTGGCTGAAATTAGTGCAACATTTCTAGTACATGTACTTGTCACCACAAACTGTGAAGTCAACATACCAGTCACTGTTTCATTAACATTACATATAAATTTGTGGTGGGTCTTTGGTGAGTGCACAAAAAAAAGAAACATGCAGATGAAGGAAGAATGAGGAAAGGGTGCCCCTTACACCAAACTGTTCTCCTTTACCCCCTTGTTTGTAGCACTGAGGACTATAAATGTTATAAGATAGACTATCGTTATCTAGGTGTCACCCCAATGTTTATTAAACATGGTAGAATTTGTTGAAGGTCATGAGTCCATTTAGCTTCAGTTAGTGGTTACACGTAGGTGTAGATCTGTCCAGGAAGGTATTTTTAGTAGTGTTGGACTGAAACCACCAAGTACCAGTATTCTGATATCCAATTATTTCAGTTCTCTTTATTGGCTAGTACCGATCCAGTACTTAATAATCAGCTTGCCTTATGCAGAATCATAGTCTTCAGTGCGGTGTGGTATGTCATATGTATGCTTTGTCATTCATGTGGTGTGCTGTCCATAGGCCTAAAGCATAGGCCTATCCCCTGTGGGCTAGGGGTTGTAGAATATGCCCACGGTATTCCCCGCCTGTAGTAAGAGGCGACTAAAGGGGAGGACTTGCACTGTATTTGAACTGTATTTGAAACTGAACTTGAACCGTTTTTATCTAGTTGACACTATATAACACGTTGGTGTTGGTGTGTAGTTAAATCTCATCTTACCCAAATTTTCCTCCAAATTGTCACGTGAATCCTTGCCATAGAACATGATAACAGGGAAAACTTCATTCGGGTTGTGATAGCTTATCCCATGGAGAGCAGCCTCGTTGTTAAAAGTGCTAGGCCCCAGGAATGTGCTAGGTGTCCCACTAATTTCCATTCCGTCACCATAAAGCTTCCAGTACTTTGTTTCAGGCAACCAATAATTTTTGAAGAGCAAAATCTCGACCAAACGATCTGGGTTTATCCTCCAGCCACTAGCTGTTCGGACTGGTTGAAGAATTGCATAGAACTCGTTCCAATATTCATATTTCTGTGCAGTGATTTCTTGTGAAGTACTGACAAGCATGGGAGAGAGCCCCCTTAGTCTCTTTGTAAGACGAGTGCCACTAAAGTTGTCTTTCAAATTGATTACATCGGCTGCTGTTAGTTTTTGGGGTGGGTTTTCTACAGAAATTTCATGCTGCAGATTATCACAATTCCTTTTGGAGTTTTTAGATGGTGGGACCTTTTGTAATATGTAGACCATATCACTTTTATCAAAATATGACTGTTTGACAGAGTCATTTGGCTGAATTACAGAAGAAAAAACATCAAGAAGAATGTCCTTGTCATTTTTGAAATTTGACTGTAAGCAAGAATGTAATGCATCTACAAGTTTTCTAGCCCTTACCTTTTTTGGTGTTGGCTTTTTTTCACCTTTTTCTTTGACTGCTACTTTTGGAGTGGAAGTTTTTCAAGGACTTGGAAAGGCATTTGTTTTATTCTGTACTAAGTTATCCAGCAAGGCTACATCAATGTCTTGTTTGAGCTTTGCACATGACATTTGGTACCTGCCTGGTGCATTGTTCACAACATAGGGAACTGCATGGATATTGATGAACTCCCTCTTGTTGATATTACATATGAATGCTTTCTCTTTGACTAAGCCGGCTTTCTTCAAACGCTTGTCGATGGAACTGTAACCAACTTTACTAATATGTCTGGACATTCCCATTGCTTGAAAGAATTCAGTACATGAAAGGAAAACTTCCTTTTGTAAAACTGCTAGAGTCACTTCATGGTCATTTAAAACAATGACCTCGGCATTACTTCCATCTACATTAAATTTGCACTTTGCATTTGTTTTGTCTGTAACTTTTGATGGCAAATGGATTTATTAATACTGCAGGAAGCCACTTCATTGACAGAATTTGTTGCTTCTGAGATACTCAAATTACTCCTATGCAAAATTTGTAAAAATGACGTTTTAGTTGTCTGTGGAACAACTTTCCAATTATTACTCTGAAGCAACTTTCTAACAGAGTCACCTTTATGAATTTTCGTTGTGTACCATTCATAATGAAGCTATCTGAGAAATTGAATCCCAACCGATCCAACTGCTTGTCAATGTAGATATACCCTTCCTTTTTAATGTGTTTTTCAGCACCAAGTACATTAAACAATTCTTTACAGGAAAAGTACACGCAATTCTCAATATACAGTGTTGTAATAACGAGAATTAAAATGCATGAATTTAGTTTGTGGCTGGTTCGGTAACTCGGAACATGTTGTGGGTATTGCAGATGTTGAATTTGGTGTTGTTTCAGAACAATTGCTAATTAGTTGTTCACTTTCATCAACAGTGCTTTCATCCACACAGCCACCTGGGCCCTTCCTCAAAGACTGTCCCTTTACTGCATGTAACATTTCACTTTTGTTTTCTTTCAAACTATCGGTACCTGTCTGCTCCCCACCCCCCTTTTCTTGGTGAAAACATGTTAAAGTTTGTTGTCTCGTTTGTAAACTTTCACCAATTCCAGACTTACTTGCATAGTCCTCAGAAGCATGTTGTTAAGGCTGCTCCTCTCCCAACAAAGGTATAATGTTGTCTATGCAGTCATTAACTTTGTTATACAACAAAATGTGAATCCCCTTATGAGTGACAGATGTTTCATGCACATGTACTGAAAGGATAAGGCTCAATTGGTTGCAGATGTTTATCTAATTTGGGTAGACTATCAAGAATGTAAAGGTTTTGATGCCATTGTACAACACTGAGGAAGTGTCCTGGCTGAGCCAAAATACATTCTGTTAGTTCATAGCACTGATTGAAGATGGTCATTTCTTCCTTTATTTTTACAGACAGATCTTGACGATTTTAAAGACCCTACCAAGCCCAACTCCACCATAACAAAATCAGACAATCTCAATGACACATCCTGTATTGACACATACTGAAGTGTCAAGAGCCCTATATCTCTACATGTAGCCTCCCTATGCCCACATATCAAACATACATTTGTACCATGCAGATATGGTGAAAATTTATTACCACCATCTCTGCAAAGGTACTGAAGCCCGGAGAGTACCTCCGCATCACGCCTGCCTTTTGGGGCATAAGCATCTGGCAGCTGAGAGACCAGGCAGTCCCGTACATCTTCCCTTATCTCACACGAAGTTGAGAGCAAACTATGTCGTTTGTTGCAAAGCAAGTTTAACTTGACAACAAATGGCCCATTTTCCAAAGTGCATACCGACTGACTTACATTAAACCATTCCATAATAATACAGCTCGATGAGGGAATCCACAGCACATGAAGCACCATGCTTATGAAAATTACATCTCAGCCCATTAGTAAAATAAGATATGTTCACCATGACAAAGGAAAAAAAAAATGATTCAAACATTAACAAATTGGAATTTTGCATCTCCATTATAGTAATTTCACGGAAACCTGAAACCTAGTGAAATTTGACATTTAAAAAGCAGTTGCACGTGGAGAAGCAAAATTCCATATCCTTTCCTTCTATAGAGGTCATGCACGTGGCAGCTGTGCATTTCAATTTGGCATAGTGGACGTCGCTGATCACACACAGTATGTTAGTTACTGATACATGCGCATGATAGCATCATAGTAACAATTGGTGTACAATGCACACCTGGGCGGCAAAATACGCCAGTGCATGACCTCTATAGAAAGCTATGTATACATATTTCTCAATGATGACATGGATCTCATCAGTTTCAGTGAAAACAGATAATACCCGTGGTTACAATAGAAACTGATCTACTTACATGTTAAGATAACGAGTTTCAACACCATTCAAAGCAATCACATTAAAGCTACTGGTGGGTAAATTAATCATATCTTACATTGTATACACGTTGTATAAACTTATTTGAATTTCAAATATATGTGGCACAAAGGTTAAATTGGAATGCAAAATTTCAGCAAGGTTTCAATGGACAACTGGCCAGAAAGGAATACAATCTGTATCAACTTTAGACCAAATGTGATCCAATGTGAGTCTATGGTTCATGCTTGTATCATTAGCAATTGGTTGGAATATTACGTCAGTTACACAAGAGGGGTCAAGAATAAATTCAGAAGATGGAAATTACCTGTACTTAACTTTAAAATCATTCACATTAAAAGTTGCAATGATACATTAACATCTGCATATCTGACCATTTAAGTGCCAAATGTTTAGCTATTTAGAGAAGATCCCATTTTGCCCCACTTTTGGTGTCCTTGTAACGTCTGCATTTAAAATGTCCTGTTCAGCCACTTGTTAGGAAACTGTTAAAAAATAGGTATTTATGAACATTTTACACCAAGTGACATCATTGACTAGATTTCTGGTGCACATGTATGGTGTGATGACTAGTTTAGTGTCTTCGTGACTGACATAAAATTTTAAAGCCAGTCAAGTACAGAAGACAACAGGAAAGACAATCAAGTTAAGCATATCATTAAATGAGTAACATTTAGGCCGAACCAAAGTTACTATGTTTTTCCCGAGTATTATATTCTTGCACATATGCAAATGGTAATGAAAGTTAATGTAAGTTCGGCCAAAATGAGTCATGTTGTCAACCTTTGTACCACAAACTTTTTGAAATAATGCAAAAGAGAAAATCAATAATACAGGTTACACAGAAAGAGACTCTCTTATGTCACGCCTGTAACCAGTGCTTTCTCGAAGATCAACCCATGAGAATGTGGTCATTATTCGAGCAAGCATGACATTTCGACTGTTAATTTTGAAGTGAACAGCTGTAACAAATGAGGTCCTAGTTTCCCCTAGCTCGATGTCCCATTTGAGTCCCAGTAATTTATCCAACTGTTCAATGTTACACAGGCGAAAAGAAAACTCACACTTCAATGGATCCATTCCAATAATCTTGGGATCTGTGTCCAGTGCACAAACCCCAAATGAAGCTGAGCGACTGTTGCATCTGCTGGTCAATGCTAATCGTACCTCATTCTTAAGATACACAGCGATTTGTGTTCTCCTTACCTGCAGCCTGCATCTGTAGTCTAACTTACTTCTTTCTAATGAGAAACATTCAGTTTACTTGTAAGCATTTTTCAGTTTTTTTTCTCTGAATGTTGGAGAGGTGTCTTGGCCTTTCTCAGCCTTTCTAATGGGCCTTGTACCTTAATATCATGATCTCCAAAGACAAAGCCTTCAGCTACCATGGTGCTTTGACCTTCATCGAACATGTCATCTGCCATCAATTGCAGCACACCAAGAGAGGTCATCCAGTCTTACTTTAGCAGGATCACCGACTGATATGATCTCCCCGGTCTTACTCATAAGACTAGAAAAGCCACTCAGTATCTGAAAAAAGTGAGAAAGCAAATGAGTGAAAATGTATAACTGTAATTGTGTCTAAAATAGTACTTACCAAAAAGGTGGCCATTTGGAAAATCGACCGACATTTTTAAATTTTTCAGAAGAGCAGCTCAGAACCATTTCTTTCCACTTATGAAAGACTTACCACAAATATGCATTTTTTTGTCATACAGTTACAAGTGACTTGTGAGTGACTGTCATTAATTGTCCAACTCATATTCTCAATTATTGATGACAATTTTGCCAGTGCCAATATCTTACCAATGACACCAACCAATATCTGTATCCCCTGGTGATAATCAGCTCGCAGTGTCCTATATATGACTTAAAGATGAGGGTCGAATGCTGTGGAACCCAAAACAACCCTTCTGTAAAAATAAAGAAATTACTGTAATCACATTTAATGGCAGCCACTATTTCCTCATGAAGGGCCTGAAAGGTTTCCTTGCTCGAGTTGTTAGCAGCTTTTGTGCTACTGAAAGCATTACTTCTGGCAAGTAGCTCAATGGGGAAGAAGACTTCCAGTAGTTTTCGGACAAGTTCTGGTTTCCTCTTGGAAGCCGTGAGTGCAGTGATTTTCTGTGCTCTCAAAGAAACACCAAACCCATCCACCAGCTCTATTTTGTTGGACTTCCGGTAACTAGTATCAATTAAAAATAGCATGTCATACATGACTAATGAAGCTATTTAGAAGCATTATCATGCTATCATCTGGTACAAGTCATCACAAGACGATTGATATCATCTCAATGTGCCCCTTTGTTATTAACATCCCCAAAAAGCAAAAAACAAGAAAAAAACACTTGGTGTATCTTGATGTAACCCAGGAACGGCTGCAAAGCTTGGTAGTTGGTGTCAGAGAGGCAGAGGTTCTCTTTCTTTTTCGGCTGTTGGACTTCGGCTGGAAGTCTAGACTCATTTGAATCTGACTGGTAATCCGATGGTACTGGCTTTGGTCGTTTGCGTGAGAGAGAGAGTTCTTTGAAGTCTTGGTAGAGTTCATATTGAACTGATGTGACAAAGGATGGTGAAGGAGGATAATTTATTTCCTCGTTCGGACGTGAAAGAGAAATCGTAAGGATTCAGCGATGTGATTGGCCGGATTTTGAAACGTCAAGGTTGAGTGCTCCTGGTGTGTTACAGAGTTCCAAGTTTGTGCTAGTTTGGATGAGGTTTTTTACCCATAAATAGGTCAAAGTAGCACAAAAATAGAACTTTGATGTATGAAATTAGAGGTAATATTATAACATATCGGATAGTAAGAGCAAAAAACCGATATTCGTTTGTGAAAATCGCAATAAAAGAGAAAAACCACCAAAAAACCTATATGTGCTTGTTATACAAGCAAAAAGGGTTTGATTGACAGGTTCGAGAGGGTGAGTGCCCAAGTTGAGGGCGACATATCAGAATGTCAGATGCTTCTTCGATTAAGGAAGAAGACTCACAGCCTGAGGATCGTCAAAGGATTCACACTGTACCAGTCACACCGTCCCACATCAGAGATGGGGAAGCAAAAAGCAAAGTCAAAAGAAATGGTAGACTCTCCAGAACTCAGTGACGTGTCTGAAGTAATGATATGTCGGGATGAGCTGTATGAAGTTATAAAGCCTGTCAGATTACCCCCGGGTGTTTTGGAGTAAATCAGGAAACCAGGGTGGGTCTGGTTTAGTTAATATAGTGACTTAACTTGGTGGTAAGCCATAGCAGATATGCTATTGCTAGACGCGTTTCGACCCTGGAAGATAGTTACCGGGTCTCATCAGTAGCGGTAAGGATAAAATGGCGGTATTTTGCCATTGTAAGACATAGAGTCACAAATGGATAATTATTCCAGCATGAAATTAACAAGGATCTCGATCAGAGATTTGTCTAAGTTGTCAAAGTTATTACCAGGAATTTCCGAATTTAAGGATGCTCGTACGAGAGAGTCGCTCAGGTTATTAGCCCGTTTGTAGGCAATGAGCGGGGGATTCGGAAATAACTTTGTAAGCACGGGGTGTTCCAAGATGAAATGCCAGTGTTTTAGTAAGCACTGTTTGAGATCCTCATGAGAAAATCTTGCCGCTTGAAGACAAGGCGTAACGAACTGGCCGATCGGGTCATGAAGTGGCCGATTTTTTGACGTCATTTAACCACAAGCGATTAGTCATACACGCTTGGTCGGAGCGAATATTTCCTCTGGCAGGAGAGCAACAGAAAATCTGTTTACCATACTTCCTCCCTTTCTTGATTGAACCTCCTTCAGTATTTTTGGTCACACATGTTGAAATAAACATAGGAAAATTGCAAAATCAAAATCCTAAAGAATAACGTACTCATTCAAAACAATTATAAATCTGATGTTCAAAAAAAGAATAACAAAAATATTTTTGCATCATTACTGTATATTTTTATTTGTTCGAAGCGAAGGTATATTTAGGTTGGCATCTTTTACGTTTTCACGAATGTTCAGTTATAATAGTTGGTCAAGTAACAAATATCGCAATGGAACGAGTGTTTTTGGTGGGTGAAAAAGCAGAGGCTGTGGACAGTGTTGGATGCTGGGCATCATGCACGGTGAAAGAAGTTCGCAACGGAGAATACTTCGTCGGGTTTGACGGGTGGACCTCAAAATGGGATATGCCAGTAAAACACACGGAGATCAGACCAGTGACCGAACAGGAAGCAGTAAGTAGCCATGTCCCAGCATAGACCTAGCCTCCAGTAGGCTAGGCCTAAGTATACTAGCATAGTATAAGGCCTAGCATAGGCCTAGCCCAGGCTAGGGTACTTAAGTTACACTTACAGCGGTGCCGTGACTTACCGCCCCTGACAACGGTGCGTACCGCCACTGAAAAACGGTTCGAACCGCCCCTGAGTTTAGGGGCGGTTCGAACCGTATTTTTAGTGTCAATTCGATCTGTTTTCCTTAGTTTAGCTGTTACTCTTTCTG
>JAAAJZ020403201.1:0-17158 GCA_010015985.2 Actinopyga echinites
CCCAAGGGCCAATCCTTTCAACAAAAGGTTGCTCCGTAGAGTACAAGACCCGAACCAAAGCGAATAAATTTGCTGCATATTAGTATCTTAGGTTCTTTTACACATGTCAGGGAGATATTTTTGGCATTCTTTGTTAACAGTTATTTTTACACCTTTGACGGTCGATCTAACTTCTGAAATGTTTTGCCAACAGTACAAAGTGTATGCAGAAGCAAGACTTACACGGCAATCGAAACCTTTTATTTTGGGACTGAAATTTCTTCTTGTAGGGAGTCACACATACTGCTCACATCACCGCAGACTCCAAAAACTCTGTCTGTAAGGGGTTTGATGGTTGGTTTGATTTTAAAAGCCATTTTGAGTGTGAAACAGTTTCTGTTTTGACCAAGGTTGTGAGGCTCTCAGTAAGCTACAGAACGTAGTGTGCATGCACTGGTAAGGGATTTCCCCACTGAAAAATTTGTTCTTCCCATTGGCTTGGGATGATGTCATCTTATGACGTGAACGCAATAATGAAGTATGGTGTGCAAACAGACTTCAAAACAGCTCATTTTGCCTCCCAGAACCATGGAAAAACTAATCTAAAACCATTTAGCTTCGGAAAATCGAAAAACTGATAGGTGGAAAAAAAAACCATTTTGACAAAGAATACACAATCCAAATTTCAGACAAAAATCTCCACAAATGAAGAATGCGTTTTTTCAAAGTTGACGACATCTGCCTGGTTGTATGACCTCACACACATATAGTGTGTGAGCTAAAAAAAATAATTATCAACATTAATGGTAAAGACCAGACACCAACTTGAAGATAATCAAAATGCAAAATGCCTCCATCAGAGAATTTTTAGAGCCTCCAAGAAACAGCTGAGAGTTGTCAACATACTGTTAAAGTTTGATCACAGAATTGTCAATCATTTTGCTTCTAACACTATTCTTTAAAATAACTTTTAAAGCCAGATTTCCACACAAAGAATAAATGGGTAGGGTCTTGGAGGGCAATTTTTTATGTCCATAATTACCGGCAATGCAGGCTGTCATGAAGCAAGCGATACACCCGGCTGTCAGTGATCGCATAGCCAGCTGCCCCAGTTCCTGCCTCTTCTCTGGGGCAATGGATGATAAACCCCCCAGCTGGATCCCAACAGCACCAAAGTTTGAGAAACCACATAAGGCATATGTGGTGACCACTTCTGATCTCAACTGCAATGGAACGAAAAAAAAATCTAAATAATTAACTTACCTGCCACACACGCAGTCATGAAGCAAGCAATGGTGCCCGCAATCAAAGCCCTGACTGCGACTTTGGCGAGGTCAGCCTTCCTGGATGGGGCCATAGGAGTCAGCCCACCAAGTTGAATACCAATGGAGCCAATATTTGCAAAGCCACACAGAGCATAAGTAGCGATTACCTCCGATCGAATCTGTGAGTGAGCGAGGCGAGAAAACACAGAGCATGCAAAGCATTGAGCGGATATTCCATGCAGCAGGGTATAATAAATACTGGGAAGTTATGTTTGATGCAGTTAACTAAATATTATATAAGTCAATGTAAGTCACACACGGTTAAGTTTATAGCCTTTAGACTCCAGTCTAAATCAATAAGTTGAAGGGTTACATTAGGCAAAACTATCGAAACTTACTAAATATTATGTAAGTCAATGTAAGTCACACACGGTCAGTTTTCTAAGATTATAGTCTTCTAAGTTGAAGGGTTAAATTGGGCAAAACTATCACAACTTATATATAAATTTAACATACTGTACTGCATTAAATATTTTATTATTAAATATGAAATGTTAGATAAAATTTTAAAAGGCATTCGATCTTTTAATACACTCATACAAGACTGCATGTAAATACTTTGTGGGTTTATTTCACAAAATCTAACAAATTTCAGTGGGTAAGCCTGGTTAAAAACTAGTCGCCTTCCATCTAAGTACAATCCCACATTAATAAACTCTAGTAGAGTATGCCCGGTACATATAAATTTAACTGCCTGTAAGGTTGTGCAGAGGAATGAAATTGTTTAAGTATAGTTCTCATATTCAGGTCTGAAAGCAAATGCACTGAAAAAGTTTATAATTACAGACTTCTCGTGATAGAATTGCTACAAAATGTTGCTAAAAACTGTTCTGGGTGTAAGAGAACCTAAGTACTATTTATCTGGATCGAAAAGGGCTCCATATAGAAACCGGTAATCGATATACTTATGTGCTTTAATACGAATATCCACAGGTGACCATTCTTGTTCAGCTGGAGTGAAAAGGGGCCCAACGTTACTCTAATTCTTCATTCAGTTTTTCTACCGAGATGTCTTAAAAGTTTTATTCGTATTGTAGCACATAAGTTCATCGATTACCGGTTTCCTACGGAATATCTTCAGGGGACTACCCTTGTTCAGCTGAAATGAAAAGAGACCTTACCCTAATCTTCATTCAAAAATTGGTTAAGTTTCATCATTGAAGTGGCCGAGTGTTCAAAATACATGTTGTCGGTACTTCTCCTATAGCCTTCTATTCGTAGGACAACTTATGTGGAATTCTTGTTCCGACGGAAGCCCAATGCAACCGTAAGTTCCCAACCATAATCCACCCTTCGCAGTCAAATTCCCTGTATCAACAAGCATAAAATGTGATTTGAAGGTTTGCTTCATTCTAATGTTCACAACTTTAAAATTACCCCAAAGTTTCCAGAGACGTCCTTCCCTGGCCCCCAGCGGTGCATGCGTTTCCTTGGACCCCGCCACGGGCCCAACGGTGGACCCCTGGACCCTATGCCAGCAGGCCAGCGGATCAGTGGCGCCTTCGGTGTTGTTTGGTCATTTCATTTCTTCGTTCTAAAAAGTGGTTCCCTTTGGGGTTGCCCCCCCCCCTCGTCGCCCACAAGGCTAGTTACGCCCACAGGTCGTCCTAGCGTTAGGTCTATACTATACTACTACTACTGTATAAATAAGACTTATTTATATATTAGTAGTAGTAGTAGTATAGTATAGGCCTAATGCTAGGACGACCTGTGGTTAAGCCAGACTGGTGCACCAGGTGTCCTAGGAATGGAACAGGACCAAAATATCAACAATATTGTGAATGCAAACCAGACCTTTTTAATTGCTTAATTGCTGCATCTTTTCCCTTTTCACTAGAACGGTCAGGTGGTTTTTCTCTTAGTATACAGGAAGGCAATTTATCAACGGACATTTATCAACGTGGGGAGAATATATACAAGCAAAAGTCAAATCATGAACATTCAGTGTCGCCGTTTTGATTTTGTCGTCCATTGCTTCATTCCCATATTTAAAATAAGTTATGTATGCATGATTCCAGCAGGCAGTTACATTGCAAGTTCTAAAATAAAATAAAGAAATAAAGACAATACCTCACCAGTAACCTACATAATTAAAAGTTGAATAGTCTTAAAAGAAATTGTGTGATGAACAAGGATTTACTGACCGAGTTATATCTACCATTATACTACCAAATGGCCAAGGTGTACTTACGGTTTCGATAAATTTGTTAGTTTAATTGTAGTCTGCACAGCCAGTCAGCATCAATGTTTTGAGTGTTTCGACACTCGCTACCTCTATGAAAGTAACACCTGCCTGAGTTCACGAGGCCTGAGGTAAGGCACCACTTTGTAATCATTTCGTGTACACTCTAACTAAGCTAACACCATTTTGAAAAAGATGAAATTGAAAAAAAGTATCAAAATAACCTCCAGATTCTGTCACCAAGTCTTAATAATGTTATCTGTGTAAGTTGTTGAAGAATATTATTTAAAGATACCATGAATATTTTGTGTCGATTCTCTAGTGAATGATCGTTAAATGTAAATTGATTGTATTGAGCATACCTAAAATCCCCGGTGAAGAGTCGCTCCTTCTTTGTAATAGGGGATTTCCAACTGTCGTAATTTATTCTATGATGAAACTGGTATGTATGTTCAGATGTTTGGAAATATGAATGCGTTTGTTTTGGTTTAGAAAACCAATAAGTGGATAGTCATAACATTGCACGAGAAATCTGTATTTTTGTTGCACTTAGCAACAAATCCACAACTTCACACAGATCGTCAATACACGGTAGTGTATATTTATAAATGTTACGTGTGTATCAAATGCTCCAAGGTCAGTTCCCCTAAAAGTAGATTGCAACTCTCTGAGCGCTGAGCTCTGTATCCATGATATAAGCAAATCCAACTGCAGGAGCGGATCCAGTATATTTTAATGGGGAGGCGCATTTTGTGAGGGCAAATCACGTACCTTCGACCAGCGAGGTTGCGAGGATTGGGGGGGGGGGATTTGTAGTTTGTTGTGACCAATAACTCATGACATTTAAATATATTTAAATCGTTTTATTGAAAAATCGTTACTGAGGGGTATATCTTGCTAAGAGCAAAACACATCATGTACACTGTTTACACTGGTCAAGAGATGTCCTAGCCACTACTGAGAGACTTTTGTTTATGGTTTTGCATTGTTTAAGTTATTATCAACAAAAAGAGGAGAAGAAAGGAAGGGGAGAAATATACCTGCGCTTATTGTACTGGTCACATCCGTACACGTAGAAAGGTAAGGTTTTTTAGCTCCCATTTCAAAACATAAACATAATTTCACACATCTGGTATTGCTAAAATGTACGCAAAATTTAAAATAAACACTTGGTCAACAAACAGTTTTTAGGAGAAAAGAGTTAGTTGAAAGGGCATTGAACATTTTGAATGAATACAGTTACAGTTACTCAAACGACTGTTGGCATCTGCAGCTTGTCCTCTTTGTCGTCTTATGAATATTCATCAATCAGCTGCAGCGAGATCACATCATATCCTGTAGTTTTTGTACCATGATTATGTTAGACTATGTTTGATGTACCTGTAAATCCCTTACAGACAGGCAGTCAAAGTTTTCAACATAAACTTTCGTACTGGCTGTATGTGCATCTTCAGACCTGCATGGTGTATTCTCTGCTTCTTATCAGGAGTTTATGTGAGGTGCTCTTCCTTCTTCGTTTTCGTTATGCAACAATTTTATTAGCGTGGGTAATGTTTGTTATTAGTGAAAGGCAGTCCTATGCTTTCGCTAATCTGAGTATAGGCCTAGGCTGCCTCAGCAGTCCAAACTTCAACTGTTGTATATATAAGCATGATGTGCACTTAAGTGCATGCGTTGTCTACTCATGAATAATCATAAACAAACAGACTTTCATTGGTTCATATTCCTGAATGATGAGCTCATTACGATGAATGAACTGGAATTTCGTTTGGTTCAAGAAATGTCAGATTCAAATTTCGGAGGAAGATTGCTCCAAAAAGAAGGCAAGGAGGCCATTTTGAGCTGAATAGAAACTTCTCAACCCTTCTTAGCCTCATATAGCTGTTTTTTGGCCGTTTCCTTTTTGCTTTATATTAACCTATATTGGGGCCTTAAAGTCGGCACGAGTGTACATAGGTTTGGGACGCGCCCTTCACCTGAACGTAAAGAACAATTTACAAGGTAATGCATGGATTGAATATATTTTACTCTGGAATAACTGTAACAGTTATATACTGGCAAAGACAAAAGCAGATAAATATAAGAGGAATATCAGGCTGAAAGAAACGATATAAGAAACTGAAGATGACCTCATTTGGCTAAAAAAGTTGGTCTATTTCCAATGGGCCAAAGAAGGAGAAAATTACACTGCTAATCCCCTACAAGTAAAAATGTAGCATACAAACGCTTCAAAAGAAAAAAAACATGTAAAATGTTTCAGCCATATGGAAAGTGTAATATAAAAGGACACCCCCTAATGATTAGATGAAAGACGGTGCTTCTGTATGTCTACTTTCAGAATTTGAAAAAAAAGGTATAATACAGTCAGGAAGAATTTTCTAGTTGTAGATGACCGTAAAACAGGTGCAGCTAACAGCTGCCTTAGAATGACTGAATAAGTGACTAGTGACGTAGAAATTATGTGAAGTGTTATCCTTGAAGAATTAATTCTGAATAACCGGCGATTTGGATCTGTTCCGAGGAACTTCAGCGGTTTCTTTTAAAGAGTTCTGCTGATACCAGTGTACCAGGAATAGAAATTTTTGCCATTCGATTTTAGACATTCGAGACTAAAGAGACTAACACCCAGGGAACATGAATTGGCACAGTCTTAATTACTCGAGAAACTAGGCGTGTCTCAAGTCTCGAAATTTAGGCTCGACTGGACTCGAGCCTTTTTCTTTTAGTGACATGTTCAGCCTTCAGTGAAATGTTACTAAAGTTAGTGATCAAACATTGTCACTTCATTCCTGCCTTTAAATGTTATCTGTATTAGAAAATAGCATTATTTAAACTGTGGCTCCAGTCGAAACCATTTAGCGGTAACTGTAAGTAATTTAGAGGGCATAAGGGCTTTTGGCTAAAGAATTAGTTTTGAAGGTTTGATAAGATTTTGGCGTCATCATAATTGTTGACGGTATGATGACATGACACAAACGGATCGCCATAGAGTTCATCGAAAATCGCTTAAGTTCACTGTTTTTAGTTTTAAGAATTATGTAGTATGCTCCTCGTTAGTGGCCGGTAGGGTTGAGCTTGATGAAATACATCGTTTCTGCACACATGGGAAAATAAATCTTGTTTGATGAGTTTGTTTTCTCTTTAAATAGAGTTAATTAGAAGAACTAATTCCAGGCCACATCTTTGTGCCTTTTGGGCCCAACTGAAAGTCCGAAATGTCTATTATGTTATTATGTGTGATTGGAATATTAGTGTAGTGTTGTGCGCAACTGTAAAAGAAGATCGACTTGTATCTACGATGTGGACTTGTGGTATTTGGGGAAACTATTCCTTATAATTCCACAATTGAGCCCAAGTGAGTACCAGAATTGTAACAGCATATTCTCACCAAAGTATTCTTGGGGTACATGGAATCTTTCAGTTTCAGTTTCATAAACAACTTATAATTCGGTCATGGATCTCAATACAAGCACAATTTTATAGTGCGCAGAGTGACTAACACACCGGTTGATACCTCACGAGAAGCCGAAGCAAGCTTATAAGCGTGGATACTTCCTAGAACGGAAAACTTGTTCCATAGTACTCAGCATTGCCAATAAGAACAATAATCGTAAAGAAAACACCCTAGACACAGCAGAACAGTACCATATCTACATAACATAAAGTACCTTGTCACATGCTTTTAGCCATAGAAAAACAGCGGCTATGACAGGTCATAGCTTACTGCCAAAGAATAGTAAAATATCTTTTCGTGTGCGTGATGATTTATCGGCAATCTTTAAAGTTATCCATTCACTGCACTAATATGGTCCTACCATAATCGAACCAGTCTCACTACGGGAAACTTAGGAGAGTTTTCCTGGCATTTCTCCCCTAATTTTACCCTCCCGGTCAACGGGAGCAGACCAGCTGGGTAAATTCGAGAGTAATCTCACTGTGACTTCCCTCATGATACATTAGTTTGGCCGGAAGACATTGATGTTACATTAATGAACGAATAGGATACCAACAACTCTTTTCCCTATTTGATAATACTATAAAGAATTATGGATTTAATTGTTATTTCTTCAGTCGACACTTGTGCGGGACCATTTAGTCGATTGAAACTCACTAACACATATCTAAGATCTAAAATGGGTGAGGAACAATTGAGTTAATAAGTACTGAGTTAACGGAATCTTTAAATTTTGAATCAGTAGTCAACACGTTCATTCAAATGACAGTTCGTCGCATGGAATTGAAGTGAAAAACTCATTTAACCGTCATCTATGTTTAGGCTGGGCTTACATAGCCAAACAAAACATTTTTGATAATTTTGGTAGAAATAATTTGAAAAATAATAAGTAAAGGAATGTTCAATAATTTTGTACTTATTATTTACCATTTCACCTCCCAATGGCGAAGAGAAATGAGACGATGAGGTTGGCATCAAAATTCCCTCACTAAAGTCATTACTTGTTAAACTTCAGTTGTTCCCATAGTCACCACTGTAGAAACTATTATTCCACTATGTACAGCTAAAAGCAGCACATGATCTCACTGTGTCGTCGCCGAATAGCCTTGTTGTATGGGGTAGGCAGCAATGCCCAAAATTATATTATAAACATATGAGAAAGGAAGAATGAAAGTGTTATAAAGAGTAATAAGAACTTGCTTAGGTAGGGTTGATACGAGATGACCAATAATTCCAACACTTTAAGATTCTTTTCTAATTGTTAAAGTATTATTCTCTGGCTTGCCAAATATGCATATTTTCGTTCAAATGGGAGGTTTGGAAAGCATGTCATCAGCAAATTAATGGGTGACTAGACCATTATTTTCCAAGTATGTGAGTTAAAAATTTTTCATTACTCATTGTGATAAGATCACCTGTCCGGATTGCATGTAGACCTATTATAATTGTCAAAGGTAAGGACAAGAGTCGGTATCAAGGAAGGGTTGCCGCAGGGATTGAGACCTTCCTTATCCATGTGGGTTTGCTGTTGGCTTCTTTGTGTTTTGTTTGCATTGTTGGTCTTATGTCACAGACGTGGCTGGAAATTTTGAATTGGTGTGCAAGGGAGCAGAAATAGCTTAGGGACAAAAAGTGGGGATGAGGGAGAGATACCAAGATACGGAAAAGGAGAGGAATATTAAAAGGGTGTGAAAACATACAAAAAGATAATTGTTTAGGACTACTGGAGTTGACACGTCGGTCAAGAAATAATTGTTCGGACACAGCCGAGCCAGGTTTCAAAGCATGTTTTTGAGAAAAGGAGACCTCTAAAGAACAGCAAATATTAGTCCATGGAGAAGGGGGTGGTTTGGTTAACAAGGTTTGGAGACATTTTGCGAGCAGGAGCAGAGGTAAGGTGTGTCCGATCGGTCTATAACTATTTTATGTACCCTAATATTTTTTGTAGTAAGTCTTTCTTGTCGTGTGGACAAAGTTGGAGAATAATGATTGGAGCAAAGCAAACATTACCGCTTCGTCTTATGTTAGCGTTCTACACTAGTAAGTGGAAAACCGGTGCGACAAAAATGATCACCGGGCAAAGTTGCAGGGACGCGGAAGACGAAACGCAACTGGTCATACCAAGTTTTTTTTTCATATTGCCTGTAGCATGTAGCCTAGATGGATAGCTTTTGCATGAAGTCCACAATGCCATGAGGAACGAACGCCTTCCAAATTTTATTTTTTTTTTCGACGCTCATCCTACATGGCTATTCCAACTTTCTTTTTGGGGAGAACTGTGGTGAAATAGCTCTCGAAAGTTCCATAAAACCTACACTTGTTCCGTTTCCTCCTTCCAAAATCGTCTGTACCAATCAACCGGTCGGCATTTATTTAGTCCGAGTTAAGCCATTAAATATGTCAGATTACGGTTATTTTTTGCCAAAAGGTTCTAAATATACCAATGTGGGTCCCCACTAAGAAAGTGGTAATTGATCTTGTCGCCCTAATCGCATCAGGGGAATGTACACCAAATTAGAATTTGACACAAAAAAGAAACTTAAATCAAAAATGAAAATTCCAAACAATGCGAACCCCTTCCCCTTAGAAAATCCGCCACGGGAGCCTGTAAACCCTAGTTACTTAAGAAATTAAAATATGCAAGACCAGAACGCCTTCTTCCAAAGTCAGGATCGAGCACTAACTAAGCGCGTTACCTACAAGAAGCCAGTATAAACTTTCCCCTGTAATCACAATCATTCACACGTGAGTCTCTTTCATCTGGGACTCAATTTACAGGGACGGCGGAAACAATTTTGAGGTAGGGGGCTAATCATCGAAGCTGCCCAATATGTTGGAGAAAATATAGGCAGTTTAAGGCGGCCCAAAATGCCCACGGCAGAAAAAAGTGCGGGAGGTAAAGCCAACCCCCCCCCCTCGTCTCCGCGGTCCCTGATTTAGAAGGAGAGATGAAGGTCAAGTTTATGATAACATTAACTTTCCGAGAAGTAACTTGCAGAAAATGAACAGACTAAACACTTTGATTGTTGGTTCCATATTCTAACACCATGGCATGCTATTTAATAAACTGATGTTATGTCTATCTTCAGGGTTTGACTAGTAATATCATAGAGTAAATTAAATTTCACCATATACACATAAATACTGTTTTAAATATTGAACTAGTTCAGCTTCAGATGTCTCTGGATTAACAAAATCGTAATGTAGCCACAATCAGTTTTACATTGGACATGTTTGCTCCAGAGATTTATTTCAGAAGAAAGACTGTTTTCATGTCAAACAATGTAACGGCAGAATGAGGTAAAATCACCTAGGCTAAATGGAAAAAATAACAAACGCACGTTCACAGTATTTTCTACGTGTTCCAATCCTTTGTGTGCAATTTAAATGAGATCTTTAAAGTTCTTTCCAAGTAAAACTACAAACCCATTACCAGGTAAACACAAATACAACACATGCTTTGTAAAACCCTTCCACTAAAGAGGTCGTCGGACTCCATCAAGGCATCAACAGTTGTCTTTTTTTTTCATTGATAAATACGAGGTTAACAGATGGAGCTCGCCTTACACTGCGTGCAATTTACCGGAAAAGGTGTCTTTGAAAACGCCCTTGATTTGCTTACGTTTCTACAAACGTTTCCATCGTTACACTTCACTGTCGACTGCACTATAGATTCAGGGGGTATTGAATTTTTTGCTTTATCATGACCTCTTCTTCGATAGTCTGTAAAGAAAATATGATGATAATATAATAGTCTTGTCTGCTTGTTAGCCGTATTTTTTTTCATTTTGTTACCGTTTGGCACCGTTTTAATCAGAAAAGCTCTTAGGACGTCTTTCAGCTTCTAATGGATGATATTCAGGAGTGTGCAATGAACTATTTATTTGTACTACGGATTCACAATCATAATTGTTTCAATTTTTATCATCACTAGTTTGCAGCAGAAAAGATACCTAATAGCGCCGGAGTCAACCATGTTAATGTTGCTACCTTCAACTGGAAAACTGCAAGACCTGAACGAGCACATAAAAATGAACAAACACGTGTTTCATCAAAAATAGAAAATCAATTCCGGAAATATGATGATTAAGCAATGCCACATTTTTTGTTTCCCTCTACAACAGTTACTGTACCTTCCTAAATCAGATGTGCGTCGACAGGATTGTACTCAACGTTTTTGACAGCATTGTTGTCTGGATAATCTAAGTGGATGCAGTCACACACGCAAAAGTCATTCCGGTAAATCCCTTCACAAAGTGGCCCAGTTTGTTCGAGTACGCAGTTCTTCACTTGACTGCATCCGCGGAGGTCCGTCCTCTGTATCCCGTCTGCATCACAAGGTCCAGAACAGATGTCCCACAATTCTTTCTCGTTTGTGTGCAGCTTACCCCTACCCGTTTCTTCCTGAAAATAATTAATTAGACAGATTCCCGACAAATAAGAAACTGCAAAAAGTTGAATGGAAGGCTTATCTTTTGGATTCGCCGACACCTGTTCGCTTTCTGAAAGGATATTTCTTTTTTGTTTTTACCTGGTGTTAAAAGAGGTTTCTGGTGACTAAATTTGAAAGTTTAAAAAATTCATTTTCTGAACTGGCTAGTATAAACCGAATCTCAATTGCATGTTGCGTTTTGAAGATACTAATCAGGGCCGGAGGGGGCGTGGGGGCGTATGAACCCTCTTTTTGAAGAGCAACATATTATTTTGTAATGGTATTTTACTCCAGTCCTGCAAAACGTAAAAGTATTTGTTCTCAGATGCCAGGAAATTTGAAAAAATAGATATAGTGTGGTGCCGCTCTGACAATTAGATGTATGATAACAAATTGCACCCCTACCGCAGGACCGCGATCACTGGAGGCCACGCCTCCCCTTTTCAAAAGTCCTGGATCCGGCCCTGCTGATTTTTAAAGAAATGGCATTTTGCCAGATATTGCAATGCATGGTGGGGAATCTATGATGCTAAATTGATTAAACAATGCTTTTGTATTTCTTTGTAATGATCACATTTCTGTAAGGCTTATTTTATAACTGTATATGCTCTACTATACATATGGTAAAGAGTTTCACTAGATCTACATGGAAAGATATCCAAACATTCCAGCCTTACTAAATTTCAAGGGCAAACAAGGTAGTCAATTTCAAAGAAAAACAAAATGAAATTGAGCCAAGCTGCCCACTTTACATCTCATCTTGTGACCTTGAGGACAAACTGGAGTTATTTCCTGACAAAATTTAAACAAAAAGGCATATCTTTAGTTAGTAGTTGGGTATCGTCACGGGGTTCGGAGGACATTTGGTAGAAAATTTTTCTAAAAAAATTTTTACACAAGTTGTGCAAAATTCTTCACAATTGCCGAGTTACTAGTGCACCTATCAACGTTGTGTAGAATTAAAACAACAGTGTGTTAAGTATTACACAACATTGTGTAGTTTCACTGAAGCAACAACTGTGTAAAACTAACTCAACGTTGGGTACGTTTTGCACAGTATTGTATAGTTTAACTAACACAACAGTTGCGTAAAACTAATATAACACTTACACAACAGCTGTGTTACTAGTCCAATTATCAAAGTTGTGTAGAATCTTTACGCATATTGTGTAATTATTTTGACACAACATATGTACATTACAATCTGTAGGTTTTCATTCAATACTCAAAATTATGCTTTAAAAAATTCTTTACACTTTATTACCATTTGAACTGTAATCAAAACTTAAGAAGCTGATTTGATGGAGTTGGTAATCAAATGAAGAAAGGATCAATGTGATATAGATGATCATACTGTTCCTCTATTGAAACTAGATAACTGCTTTATTGAAGTCTCTCTTTGATGAAATGCTGCTTATAATATGTTGAGTATAACTTGAATACAGTATTACTTAAACTACAGTAAAATAAGCTGAAGCATTATATAGCATTGTCTAGAAAGGCTGCTTTGAAAAACCTGAGCTAACTGAGACTAATAAATTATTAAAAAAAAAAACTCAATAGAATATATAAAAAAAAGACTGAAAAGACTAGAAAGGAAAATATAACTTTTTTATGTTTGTTTGAAGTATTGAATATTCTGCTGAATGGACATTTAAAACCCCAATTATGAAGTTTGGAGATATGACATGCTTGCTAGAAATAAAGTTGACAAGTCTGTAACAAAGTATGTGGAGTTAAAGTTTGCAAACCTTTGTGAAAATGCACCTCTTACTACCATGCTGAACTTTTCATATGAAGTACCGTCTATAATATGAATAAATCAATGAAAGAACTTAAAGGCAGTCTCCTCCAAAACTGAGAGTCAAATGTCCTTCCATTCAATCAAGGTGAAGTTACTGCAGCACCGAGACACACAAGGGTGCAGGTACAATTATTTGACTGACAATTGTCCCAACGTCACTAATACAAAGTAATCCTCCCTGTGGAAATAAGGCATAATTTGCTGTTTAAAAGTGTTCTTCCACGATACAATATCACAATAACCTAGAGTATACTTTACTTGTTGCGAAAAGAAAAAAAGGTCCAAACTATAGCATGTTTAAAGTGAATGTTTTTGCAAAATGTAGGAAAACACAAAATGTTTGCAACAACAGGAGAACGTTTTGCAAATTCGAGCTCTTCATATCGCGTAAATGCTGAACGAGATACTACTGCACGGCTTTAGTCAAGATGGTGAGTTCAGGGAGTCCAGATTTGTAATACTAGTGAAATTCTTCCTTTAAACTGTACCATTCATTACATTCTTGCATTCAGGGAGTCCAAATGACTCCTGGCCTACTCCATCGCTAAAGCCTTAATGATACATCTCGAAACGATACTCAAAAGAACATGTCAGGCTATTTCCAGATGTCATTTTGCTCTAGGCTCTTCAGGTAGTACCCAACCTGGAAAAAAGAAACAATGAGACTGCTTTACAAAAATTTAACTGAAGAAGGTAATAAATACACACTATTTATACAATGAAAGGACAATAGCGGCGCATTTTTAATCTTTTGTTGACATAATTTTTGTCATTTTGAAGTTGAAGGGAAAAGAATGTTGACTGTTCATTAACAGCTTTACTGCTCTTTATCCGTTGTTTTAACATTGGTACCAGTCGGCTGAAATACAGGTATGGTATGTGTTTATTATCTAATTAGGAGTCTTGATAAACATATGGAATACCGGGTAACTCACAATTATGAGTGTTAAGGTGTTTAGAAACCCCAAATTTGCATACACGGCACTATGAAGTTTCGTTTTATTTTTAAAATGTTAGACCCATACAGAGTGTAGAAACAACTTTTGCAAATGAGTTATCTCTGGCTGCACATTACTAGAGCCAATTTATGAGGTGCTGTAGCTGTTACTTCATGATGGCCTGTGTATGGGCAATACAAGAAATATGTTATAAGATTCAAAGTATTTCCCACAATTTTGGATACACCATTTTACTGACACATACTGCCACGTGCCACTGCCTACTTCTCATATAGATGTACTGTATACTGTACAAAACAAAGAAACAAGTCGATAGTACACGTAAACCCCGATGCACAATTAATGCACAGTAGTTGCAAATTGGGCCAGCATTTTGCTAACTCCACTTGCCTACCTAAATGACCACTTGCCAAGCTAGCTTAACTGACTGTACATTGTAATTTGAAAGACCCTCCTGCCACTTTGGATTTGTGATTGCAGCAGTAGTTTTTAACAATCATTGTTTTAATTTTTTTTCAAGGCAAGGTCACTCATCATTAGGAGTACAGTATTGAGCACTGTACAGTACTTGTCTTAGTGGGGTTTTTTTTGCTTACCCTGGCCTAGGAATTTTGTTGAAGCTGATGTGCTCCACACATACTTTGAACAAAAAAAAAAAAATGTCCATCAAGGAAAGTGCACTCATATGGTAACATTATGCAGCAATTTTAGTCCTAAGGATTCCACACTTGCCAGAAAACTGATTATTATACTTGAGGTATACAGTAGGCCTATATCATCATTTTGATGTGACCTTGAGTCGATCACTCCAAAGTAACGAGTAGCCTACAGAGTACAGACCATTCCCCTCAGAAGTCAAGAATTATTTCATAAAAAACAAAGAAAACATTCTTTTCAGCTTAGTTGCCACAAAGGATTGACAGTAAGGCATTCTCTTTTTGTTTTACACTTGGAATTTTGGTTGGGTATGTGAAATACTGACAAATGAAAACTTGGTTCTGAGACGTGTCAAATTCATCCTTCGGAAATAAAAAAAAAAGAAAAAAAGAAAAAACAGGAATCAAAGACCACATGAAAAATATGCAATGCAGGTAACATTTAACTGAAAATCACACGTCCCTCAACCTATACCACACCACGACAGTATTCAATTACTAATTTAAGCAGTGATAGACTCATGATCTGACCGGGACATTCCAACATAAATATGTTGTCTACCATATAGGCTATGCTATACAGCACAGGGACATTTTGATAGGTAAAAAGCAGGAATGTTTTGGCAAGGGGATTTTAACTGGACACCGTGTAGGCTTTAGCATACTGTAGTACGTGTGAGTCCTCGGTTAGGTTAGGTTAGATGGTAAATGACTACAGTATGTATGGCCGGTCGCTGATTGCTCCCTACACAGTCCTTACTAGGACCTATCAAAATAGTGGGGTGATCGAGAACTTTGTTGACAACAGTATGCGAATGAGACACATCGTGACGTCATGTAGGCTATGGGCACAACCGAAATTCGAACCACAGGGGCAGTTATATATTGTTACGGGTATAGGCAGAAAACCACAAAATTCATGATATTTACTTCAAGTCGAAATCATATCGAAAATCCTTCTGGTACCACTGTATGTACTTTCTAGTCATAAAACTATCAAGATTACTCAAAAAAAAAAAAAAAGCACAAGATTACAATGCCTGGACCGAAAATAACACACATCGGAAGGAGAAAAGGGATAAGTAAATTGTCTTCGGTCCAGGTGTTGTAATCTTGTGGATTTTTTAGTAATCTTGACAGTTTTGTGACTAGAAACACTTAACTGCCCCTATGGTTCGAATTTCAGTTGTGCCCTATAATGTTTACATGTAGACATCCCATAAGGCTTACACAATGACACATTATATGACGTCACAATCATGCTCTTTTGCACACATGCAGTCAACTAAGTTTTCTCGTTACACAGTAAATTTATCGGCAGCCTAAAAGTTTGTGAATTTACTGTATCTCAAAATTTAGAACCTTTCCATGAGTTAGCCTACTAGACACTGAAAATCCTAAGTTTCCCTGTTCTGGTCGAATACCCCAGATTTTCAATGGGTTGTAGTAAGGACCGCGTGTACAGGGAGAAATTTGCGACCGGTTGTACACGGGCCTTTACTGAGGACAATACCTAAGTAAGTGTAGGCTACCTTGAGCCAGTCGATACATTGAGGCGGTCACTGTGTACAAAGTGAATGACACGTACACTGCGTAGGCTATAACACTTTTTAAATGACCGACTCATGGTAGCACCATACTGTATGCTCAGTTTCAGCTCAGTTTTACTTTTAAGTTCGAATACCCAGCCAGAAATTCCCAGAATGTGACATTCATAGTCGGAGTCAAGAGTATTATTCACATTAACATTAACTGTGAACTCTATGCTAAGGGACATACATGTCAAGAACCGGTGCCGTGACTTACCGCCCCCGAAAACGGTGCGTACCACCAGGGTGGGTTTGGACCGTATTTTTAGTGCTGATATGTGTTTTTCGATGCGTTTAATCTAGCTGTTACTTTTTCTGCGTTTATCATAGGAAAGGCAGGATACATAACGTTACTGAACCAATTGACTTTGAAAGTTATTTGTGTACGTACGTGTACGTAAGACTTACTGTAGTAAGTAGTCAAGTGTGTGCATGTAGCCATGTGTATTTTTAATAATGAATGGGAAGATTATCACCCTTGAAAGTTTATTTCAAACTGCATTCCATGTTCCTTAACAATATTAATTCGATCCTTTCATGCCTATCTACCTGGAGAAAAAAATATTGCGAAATGTAACATGATTACTACATATTTATACAAACTAACTGCTAAAATACGGTTCGAACCGCCCCTGCTACTTGGGGTGGTTCGAACCATTTTTCGGTGGCGGTTCGTAATGGCGGTAGCCTAAGTACCTGGGGCGGTAAGTGCCTAGACCCATCAAGAACACATTCCTGTGTGAGAATTGCCATGCGAAATGCAAATGAACAAAACAAC
>JAAAJZ020403202.1:0-12094 GCA_010015985.2 Actinopyga echinites
CTCTGCCAACTGAAAACTACAAGCCGGAGCCTCGGGGCACTATGAGTTAATATTTTGGGAACATGTATAGAGGGTGATAATTTTCATATTAATGCATGGTCAGTTGAAAAGAGTTGAATAAACCAGAAACTTCTTATTTGGGGTACATGAAATATCTATTAGCAGTAACAGAATCACCAATATCCAAGTGTGCATCTGTTAGACCTCCAAATAGGGCCCCAGGGGAAAGAGGGGGTTTTACGGGGCCCGGTTGAGATTGGTGGAATGCTGTGGGGGCAGTTACCAATGGTAATGAACTCCCTCTCTATAATGACATGTAGTTTGCCTTCATTCACCCAAAATGCCCTAACTTGGTCAACACCCTGGCCAAGTTTCACTAATATACTGTGGGAGTAGTAACAATTTGACCAATTATGGACGGAATGATAGAGTGAGTGATAGATAGTGATAGAAAGCAGGATAGCAACGGTTCCTACTGCTTGCAGTATGAGCTAAAAAGAGTACAGTGAGCCACATACAGTACATACACTGCACCCTATGCCACCATGTAAACAATCCCACCCTCCAAAAACTCCCAGCCCTCCACTTCTGGACTAACACAGAACTCAAATCAAAGCAGCCTAGAACAATTCACAACTAGGCAAGTGCACAACAACTGCATACAATGCACCCCAATCTTCCCACTGTATATATCCTCTCTATATCTGTTCCATCATTCAACTCCAAGCAATAGCCAAATTATAATCAAGAATACCTCCATGCTTCGACCATGGAGGTAAAAAAAGTTATTTTTTTACCTCCATGCTTCAACAGCCCAACTGTACAAGCAACTTAGGCTAAATTACTATGAGAAGAACTTCTGTAATTAGCAGCCAGGGTGATGTCATAGACCAATTGACCTGACAGGGTTGGCCGGTTATTACCGGGTGGTAAAAACCGCCCGGTAAAAACCAGGTTTTTACCGGTTTTTACCAGGAGGTTTTTCCCACCCCAAAGTGGAAAAACTGGGAAAAACCTCAAATTGAATTCAAATGAGTCCAAACTATGTGGAATTGATAGGAATTGAGCCAATGTACCATAAAAGTGCCTCTATATAGGGTAGGGGTGGGTTTTACCTTTAAGTCATGCTCCGTTCTCCCACACAATATCATTGTGCGTTGTACTGTTGACCCATTGTACCATATTGAGATGTGATTTCATTTAAACTACATGAAATAACACTAGCAAAATTCATTCCAGTTTTTTAGTTACAAAGTTACAATTCACCAATTGGTCTTAACAAAACATTCAGTTGTCCTGTCAGTGTGGTTCATTATATTGTAAGATCATAGTTCATAGACCTGTGCATCTTTATTTTAAAACAAACCATTACAGCTTGTGAAATTGAGGCTAGTCTAATTACAGACACTATTTATGTACCAGGATAAAAACAGAAAATTATTTGGGTGAAGAATAAATATGAAGCTTTTTCACACCAATCATATGTGGATAAAGGACGACAAGTATAGAGTCCATCACCATAAAATATAAAAATACTGACGCTTGCAACATACAGTATCTGCATTTCTGGAATAATATTTTACATTCAAGTTTCATTTGAAAGAAATCATCAGCTTTTTTTTGTGGTCTTGTTGGTTCCATGGAGAGTATAGTATGTGTTACCATGTACAATGTGGGCCCATGAACAGGTATCTAAGTACACTGTGTGAGGGATAGACCTTTTAGGAAACTGATGTCTGACAGACAAAGAGACTTATATTGTACGCAGGCACATATGCAGGATTTTTTTTTATTCTGGGGCACAAGGCCCATTTTCAGAAAATTTACTGTGTAAAACTGTTGAAGTTAATGAGAGCTATATCTCCCTTCCCGGGGGAGGGGGGAGGGGTGCCCCAATACCACCCCTGTAGAGGGAGAAATTGACAAGAATGGAATAGGCCCTATCATGTTTGTGGGCAACCCTAATTTTCCTTTGAAGAGTGGCTAATTAACTCAATTTTTATTTGGCAACAGACTGCACTGCTACATGGTGATTGGTAACACCAGCAATGATGAAATATCAATAGAGAGGCGGTGTACAATTTTCATCGCAATGATTTTCACTTATCCCGGTTTTTACCGGTATTTACCAGATTTTCCCGGTTTTTACCTGGTTTTTACCACTTACCGGGGAAAACAGGTTTTTCCCGGGAAAAAGCCAACCCTGATTGACCAATCAGAACACACCCTCAATCATCTATTGTCTCTCCACATACAACACTGACTAAGCTGCTGCTTTAAAATTTCTCTGTGGCTCACAGGATTGGGGATTCTCTCACAGGTCAATTTAAAGGGACACTAGTAACTGCCTTGATTTGGAAAAATTTAGATTCCACTCAAAATTTGTCACCATTTCAGATTATTTGCTTAAACTGCAATGACTATGGCAATGTATCTGGAAGCACTGTACAGTCACTTAGGAAACTTCACCAGGAGAACAATTTAGTATGGGTTTCATCTTGATAAATGCTGTTTTGTGGGAATGGGGAGAGTTCCTAAGAATACTGATAATGCCCCTTACTGACCCATAGGTGACCTTTGACTAAAATTTAATGAACACCCTTAATGTACCACTGGTCAATGATGATGTTGGTCACATAACGTGACTACACCATCCAGCCTCTAGGAGGAAAGGCTATTTGTTTGATTTCAAACCAAAATGTACAGCTACTGGATCACAATTATGACTAAACATCAGCACTGTGGACCAAAATTTCTGGAAGAAGCATTTTCACATAACGGGCCCTGAATTCATAAATCGGTCCCAGGGCCCAGATGGAATCTTAGACCAAGAATTCCCAAACACCCCAAAAATATGGCCCTATTGGATCAACATTATGACCATAAGTCAGAAGTTGCTATGAATTTAGGGTACATTTAATATCTGTGAGTGCCTGCACAAACAAATGTGTGCCGAAAATAATTTCAGCGCAAATATCAGATGGTGCCTAATTTCCAATCTGCTGAGTCGGCAGAAATGACTCTTGTCGCAGTGTGACCTTTGACCTTCAATATATCTGTACGTCAACAAGATCCCAACCAATTTTTATTTTGAACCTGCAAATATCATAAAACTAAAGCAGATACAATAAAAATATTCCTGGGATCTTGTTAGCACGTGAGTTTATAGGGTTATAAAATTGACCGTAATCATCAAAATTAGTAGCTGTTATGACCTTTGACCTTGACTATGTCCTTACGCCATTGAGATCCCAACCATTTTTCAGTTCAGCATTGTAGACATCACAATGACTTTGCAGATAGTATTAACATGCATGGGATTTTGTTGGCACACATCTTAATGAGGTGGAAAACACAGCTGCAAAAAAACCAGGAATATGGGAAGCTCCTTGCAGGGAAATCTGGCATTTAGAGGGAAATATTGATTGCTAAAATAATGAAATACATAAGGAATTGTTGGTAAATTTTGCATTCTGGAGGGAAATTCTGGGTACAACTGCAGAATGCAAGGTCTCTCTAAATCATACCACTGAGACCTCGGAGGCACAGTCGCAGTCATACATACTCACTGAGACTCTGGAGGCGCATTTGCAGTGTCCAGTTACGAGTTGTTCCCGCCACTGAGATCTGGTATACGACCACTACGACTGCGACTGCGCCGCCAAATCAGGAAGAAGGCTCACTGAAGACGACCACTACGACTGCGACTGCGCCGCCAAATTAGGAAGAAGGCTCACTGGACTTGGACATTTTTTCCCCAAAACACATGTATAATGTGTCGTTCTCAACATAACAGTACAGGGAAGAAGGCTCACCAGACTTAGACATCTTTTCCCTAAAAGATAACACACAAAACCGATGTATACTGCGTCGTTCTCAACCCAAAAAGGTAACACACGACTCAGTGGACCTCTAGGACTATTAATTCACCATATTGTACAGAATAACTAGCCCAAGCTTTGCGAAGGATCAGAGTTCGTGTGCCCTTCGGCTCCATGATTTTTAAAGGGTGCTCTTCAGTGGGGCGTTGTATTCTGCAGTTACTCCAAATTCTGATCAGTTTGTCGTGAAATTTTGCTCAGCTTGCTGGGAAGTTAACATTTTTTCCACCAGTGGTGGAAAAAGTGCTTTCAGAGTTTCAGAAAGCCAAAAGTGTTAAAATGCTGTTTTGCCTACAACTTTTTTCGGAAACTAGAAATGCATTTGCTATGCAAACACTATATCCCCGGGATCAGGGATTTCAAATTGGCCTCCAATGATCAAAAAGCTTTTGTGGGACCTATTGTACATCACATTCACAAAGTTTCATTTGAATATATGTTGCTAATGGGACCTTTGATGACCTAAGAAGTACTGCAACATTTGTTTGGACCCATTGGAGATCATACCTAGCCTACCAAGTTTCGTTTCAATCGGACAAACTTGGAAAATTGCGCAAAAATCCAAAATGGCCGCCAACGTTACCTCCGATGACCTCGGGGGTACCCAAACCTTTTCTGGGACCCACTGGAGATCACATCCCCCAAGTTTCATCCCAATCGGACAAACTTGAAAAATTGCGCAAAAATCCAAAATGGCCGCCAATGTGACCTCCGATGACCTAAAAATTGTCTGAACTGTTGTCAGGACACATTGTAGATCACACCTACCATTTTCATTCAATTCCGACAAATTTTAAAAATTCACGCTAGCCTAATTATGCAAATTTGCGGCCCCCAGTGGGCCGGTGATGCCCATTATCGAAATCGTCCGAGACATTAGTATGGTTAACATACCTGTCAAGTTTGAAGTCAATCGGGTAATGCGTTGGAACGTGAGAGCGCTAACGCCTAAAGTTTCCGGCCTAATTAAAGTAGGCCGAACTGATAATAAAACCCATCCGTAGTTAGGCCTAGGCCTAGAGTAGGCCTAATCCAAAACCCGGTACCGGGTAAACTGCAGGTTTGCCCTTTTTTATTTAATTTCAAAAATTTTCTGTGAAAAATGTAGAAAACCGATGAGGCTAATTTTTCAGATTTGGCAGTTTGGTATCAAAATGTATCACTGTGATTTTTTATAATTTTTTTTTTCTGAGGAGTCGACCCATGAATCACCACTTGGTACACTTTACAGAGACTGACTCTTAACCAAGCAAGGGCATGAAAATTCTACCAATTGGCTCAATGGGTAAAAGTTAGCAAAAATACTGTTTTGGTCTTTTTTTCAGATGAAGGCCACTCTGAATTTACGCTGATACTGTATTTCCCAACTTCAAGTTCAAACAGACCAGTAGTACAATAACTTTGTCATCGGTTGATGGATTTTCATGATTCAAGATGATTTGTACTTCTTTTCCAAGGGCTTTCAATCCATAATGATAAATATTTCAAATGCATCAATTTCATGAGTGACATGCCTACTGGTAGGCCGCTAGGCCTAGCCTAATAGGCCTACTGTTACTTACATGGCCGAGCAGGGTTAGGCTTAGTCCTCAGTAAAGCCTAAAGGACTAACGTTATGTACAGCCGGTCGCCCATTGCTCCCTGTACACAGTCCTTACTACGACCTATCAAAATAGTGGGGTGATCGAAAACTTTGTTGACAACAGTATGCAAATTAGACACAGCGTGACGTCATGTATAATGTTCACTTGTAGACATTCCATTAGGCCTAGGTTAGGCCTACACATGTAGACACGTTATATATGACGTCACAATCACGCTATTTTACACACACGCAGTTAACGATGTTTTCTCGTTACACAGTAAATTTATCGGCGCCTCAAAGTTCGTGATTTTATTTCAAAATTTAGAACCTTTCAGTGAGTTACTAGACACTGAAAATCAATCAAATAGGCCTACTTTTAGAAGATTTGGAAAACTTTGCTACTGTATGTATATATGCAAGTTCACACAAAGGTTAATACACACTCAGTCTCAGGAAGTTACATTACTACCTTTATGATTGTTTTGAACTTCACGTAAAAGGGAAATTAAAGGTTAAATTCGTAAACCACATTTTATGCTCACTGCATTGGGGAACCACCTATACCCTCTGGGCATAGGTGGTCCACTGTGCTATCAACTTTGCCAGATGGCTAATGCAGGTAATTAGGGTAATACATATGTAAATAGGAGGTAGGTATCGGTCCTCATAGACTCCCAAACCAAGGAGTTTGGGTGATATTGGTTGCTTGCCAGCATCCATCAGCATAATGTTTCATGTGGCATCGTCCCCTAGTACAGTACCTTAAATTACAGTACGCCAACTTTTGTGTGCAATCTGCTCTCTGTATCTAGGCTATTGCTCAAGTAGTCATACAGCAGTCCAAGTTAAGTACAAGCCATGCCAAGGTGTGGATTGTCAGTACTCTTTACTGAAGTTAGCAGTGTGTACTGTATTAACTACAGACCAGCATTTACATGCATCTAGGATACCAGTACACTATAAACATGATCTCAGATCTGTTTGTTGAAAACTACCTGGTAGGATGGTCACATGTGTAACCTTTGAACCTTACTAATGAAACCTCTGAACTCTTGGAGGTGTCATCAGTTGCCAAATCAGCAGTTGGTAGCACCATTAAAAGAGACCTCATGAGTAGTTTCTGAGCACATGTGGCATTGTTTGCCAATAAAATTTATCTGAAGAGAATTCTGGGAAGCCTTCTCTAGGGGGCTTCAGGTCAGAAAAGGTTCACCATAACTTCCTAAACAAACAACAAATGGATTTAAGTTCTTTGGAATCTACCTCTGTGTGTAGAAGTTGTGTGCAATTATTGATAATACACATCTAGGGTGATATGAAAATACCCATGCATCAGTATACAGTATTACTATAATATCATTTATTGAGAGCAGCACAGTATAGCAAATACAAAAGTGTACAGCACTGTAGATAACTCATAACTCATAAATATTTTAGGAATACTCTTTGCTCCAATTAGATAATGTTGAGAACTTTTAAGGGATTGATCTGTCATCGTATGTTCAGAGGCCTTATGTGTAATTTAACTTGGCATACCAGTTGCTATCAGGTCAAGATATCATGGTAACTTTGTGTGTCATGATGTAGGCTATATATTACCCATCCCTAGTATGTATACATACAAGCTATTGGCTAGGTGGGGTGGAGCTTACATCACAAACTGGAGTCACCTAAGTAACTGAAGTAAAATTTTTTGGGCATGAATTAAAGGGAGTCAGCAGTTGTCCCAACTTTATTTTGAAAAATCATCAAAATTTTGTAATTCTTCTCTGATTTCTCTTACAAGAATTTTTCATGATGTTTCTGAACATCTGTACTGCATGAGCAAGGTGTAATGCTGCAAAAATGGGCAATGTAACTACAAAAATGATGTCACATGGTTGAAAAGGACCATTCATGAAATAGCATAGAGGTATACTAATTCAGTTTGGGTGACTGCTTTTTCCTTTTAACTCGTGTTCATTTTGCATTCATGAGTGTCAAAGAAAACCACAATCAGATGGACAGTAAACATGAACCTCATTTGTTGCCAGCTTAAAAAAAAATGAAAATTAATGTGTTTTGGTGGCTGAAGCACTACTTTATCAAAAGCCTACATGTACTATATTCAAGACAAATTCCAACATTGAAGTGTAAATTTTACCCGTAAAGGATGAATCCTGCAGTTGGAATAAATTTTGCATTAATATTTAACACTTTTAAGTTGAACATAAGAAGAATCCTACACGTTTATGTAATTGTAGGGATTATTTATGTACAGAATTCAAGGGGCCATTTCTTTGACATTTCTGCACGTGTACATTTGTGTTTAAAAGAATTGTAAAATTGCTAACAACCTCATGCTGGAAAGATGAAATATAAATTGTCATTCATAAACACAATATACCCATAACTTTACTGTCTAGCTGCATGTATGAAAGACATCTTTAAAGGTTACAGTATAAACAAGAATGTTATTATGTTAACATACCACAGCAAGCAATGTTATCCCAAAAGCCTAACATGACTGAATTAAAGCTCTGCAGCTACCTACATCTGTCCCTCATGTTTAATTGGAATTTATACTGTATCCACACTAACACAGTTGGGGGTACAGTGGGTTGTACTTTGTGCAGGGCAGCAGTCACCAGCACTCAGTGTTGTAGCCCCATAGCACTCAGGACTACAGTACTCATGGCCTACATCGCTCCTACCTCAAACCACTTGCAAGACACTTTGAAAACTTCAGTCAAATTTCTTAATACCTTAACATCTGCACAACTAAACAGACTGTATTTTTAAACTGTACCACATTTCACCTTGGTATTTAGTGTACGATACATCTTAACCAACTGCAATTTAGTGACAATTTTGACAAAGAATTTGGCAACCATTTTAAGCAAAAAGTGAAAAAGGGGCCCATCCTTTTTTCATAAACTCCTGACAATCAACTGAACATAACTTTTTTTTTTTTATTTTCCTTTTTTTTTTTTTGACTTGGCTTAATAGTGATAAGTTTGCTTATAGAAGGAACTGACTTTATTTCTGTGAGTGCTCCCAGAACTGAAGATAATCCTTAAGAGTAAACAGGTACCATACAGTGATCATTGTAGTAATTTAATTAATGGATGTATGGCTAGTGCCTGTGCTGCAGGGCTCTATGAATTAAAACTTCTTCTTGACATTTATTTCTTGTCTGAGGCAACAATTTCTTACTCCATCTTTATTTTAAGAAAACAGCAGCTCTTCATCAGACATGCTTTATTCATGTGTCGACTGGTTGTTAAAAGCTGTTAGGTTTAAATAACTCGGATTCCAATTAGTTGTTTGAACTGACAGTACATGAAAAACCAGTAGCAGACTGACGTCAGAAAAATTCATTTGACTTGAACGAACAGTGCCTTTATAGTGGCTTTAGGGCAGATGGAAATCACTGGTGTTGGATGTAGTCCTGTAAAACTGCCGGATTAGAAAGAGTCTTTCTGAATGACAGGCAGACACTGGGGAAGAATTTATAAAGGTGGCATTTCCTGTGTGTTATTATTAAGACTCTAAAGATAAAAGGTCAACAGGACAGCATGAGGAGAAGGAAGATTGCTCAGTGGCTTAGGGGATCATTAATCTCAAAAATAGCTTCATCCCTTGCAGGATTGATGGCAATTTGCATAGTAAATGAAAAGGTTGTGCATGATTGGTAAATTTACTACTTATTTTTTGTGATGTGTCTTTTTTGAGTGTGAATGACATATTTCTAATTTATTTCATTTCATGGTATGAGACAAAGGAATTTCAACTGAAAAGATACTGTCGTAAAATTAAATTAAGTCTTATGCTACTTCTTGTAGCAATGTTGTAAGCAAAAAATAAATTAGCAAAAAAGGGGAGTAAACTTGAATGCTTCATGGCTGAGCAGTACTTTCAGAATATGAGTTAAGTAGGCTATTACCTGATGTTCCAGTTTGTTTAAAAATTGTACCTTTCAGACAAATTTCCATCCCCACTGATCCTAGCATACCCATCGTCAACATCAAGACTCCTCAGCCTCCCTCCCTCCCCCCCCCCCACTCCCAGCAGAAAAAATTACTATCCAGCATTTAAATACAGGAATGTAAAAAGTTCAATACTATTGCAGTAATACTGGGCTGTTCTGTACTGAACTGCTAAAGCACAGTACATGAAAGAGAAATTAAAATTAACTGTGATCTGAATAGGAATTAGGCCAATGCTGTACTGTTTGTTAATCGGAGTTGATGGAAATTCATTAATCAGCATAGTATTACACAACATTAGATTGTTGCCACCAGAGTAGGCTTGGGCGACTCCACTATTTTTGGATTCGAGCACCCGTGTCCTGAATAGTAGCGACTCTGAAGCTAATTGTGACTCCTAGTTGTTATTACCAGTTTTAATTAGGTCATAACTGCCACCTACTGTACACAATTGCAATGCATATTTGGAGAATTGCATCGATGAGAACAGAATTGTGGGAAATTGTGATGTAGTACTAGTGACAACTAATAACTTGACAAGCATAGAAAAAGAGACAGGTTATTTTTTAACGTTAAAGTTTAGTCAACTTGCAAAAGAACATTAATTAATCATATAAGCACACAAAAAATGATCTTCATGAATGTTTTTTTGCAATATTAAAAATTTCACGGGAGTCATGACTCCAAGGAAAGTGGAGTGACAGTCAAGTCGTGACTCCCGGCTGAGAGTCATGACTCTAAAGTAGAATTGGGTATCCTGCCCAAGCCTTTACCAGAGCATCAGTTTCTCAGAAGTTGTCATCCACAAAAACAAGCTTCATTCACTTATAGGACACCATACCACTCATGATTGTTCACACTTACATGTATCAAACCAAATTTATTCTGTGCTCGGCTTGTCCAATTAATCTGCAAAATACTCACTTTCATAATGGAAATGTTGCTAAATCAGAATTAAAAGTATTGATTTACCAGTTATGGTAATCGCAGTCTGCTACTTTTATCATGATCTCTTTTCTCCAATCCACAGGAAGAACAAGAAAGTGGTTTCCCATTGAAGATGCCTTCAAGCAACTTCACAGGTATAAGCCAAACCAGGAGAGCTACCTCAGAGAGGCAATCATGACTTGACTCTGTGGTTGGAGTGTCAACCTGTGCATAATATCATGGAAACTTGTTAAGAAGTGTATCTCAGGGAATCTCTAATTACTGCGATTAATAAATGAAGCCAGATGAAGATTGCCGCAGGTTTAAATTAGAGTGCAACATCCCATTCTAAGATTTGAGCGTTCAAATGAGAGTGAAACAGCTGATTCCTAGACTTGAGCCAAGGAAGTTTTTGCTCTCCAGGAGAGTTAGATGAATTGCAACGTGTCTTCCCACTGCTGCCACCATTATAAAGTTTCTTCCAAAGTCACCAATGGCTTATTGAGAATATTTTGTGTTAGCTTGTTGATCTACAGTACACCTTTTGAATGTGGTTTTGATAGTGTGGTTGCTTTACCCAGTGGTGAAGAAAACTTGACCCTTCTGTGAGTGATGGATGAGGCCATTCTTAAATGGGTTTTTAACACCAGTCAAGGATAATTGAACAAAAAGAGAACCCATATTTTTGTGGGTCAAAATTAAAGAAGTTTTTCCAGAGTTTTATTTTGGGAAAACAAGACAAAACATTCTTCTGAACTGAAATATCTGTATATTTTGTTAAGTCGACACATAGAATTTTGAAGTGGTTCAGAATCATTTGAAATCAGGATGGCATATCTTATCATACCATGAATGTTAACCAGTAAACTGCATATGACTGATGTCCATCTTGTAATAAAATAATATAATGATTATTCTGTGGTGAAATGAAAGTTTCAATATTTTAATTCCGCAGTTAACTGGTTAAAAACTTAAATGTGACCCAGTTTTGTTTACACATGTATTCACTTTGCAGACACATTGTTACCCTTTGACCAGTACATCTATTTTGCATTATTCATATGCTGAGAGAGCCCAGAATTGTTCTTGACACCACACCCCAGTGACAGGTAATGCAACCTTTATCTGCTGGTAGCCCACACTCATTCATGGGTAGTTCAGTTAGCTTGAGAGTACAGTAATACATAATAGATGTGGCATAGCATTAGCAGTGGGTAAGTGTAGTCACTTAGGAATACCTGCACCAGTGAGTTTGGGGGAATAACTGTAAAATGAGGTTAGACAGAAACCTCCTAGCAAAATTACATTAGACTCCGTCCTGTTATAGACGTGAGAGAGGAATGCAACAAAATTCCATTTACTATTATGAATCTGTGTGAATCCTTTCTTCAGCCTTAAGTTGCCCAGTTAATATTAAGGAGGTACAGTTTAGGTAAGATGCCAGGGAGTAATGAATAATGTTTAGGTAAGGTTCCAGGGAATAATTTTGCATAGCAGTTGTTTTTGTTGGGTTGTTTTTGGTAAAATGGTCATGATTTATAGGATTACACACACAAAGAACTTCTACACAACTTTGAACTTGTGCAGTGGCGGTGCTACATGGGGGCATTTTCCCCCTCATATTTTTCCTTGCCCCCACAGTTGTCCCCCCATTGTCTTTCTCAGTCAGATCTGGTACTCATCCAGAATAAGTCTAATCATAATTATGTAGAGGGTTATGAATGAGCAAGAAC
>JAAAJZ020404304.1:0-12080 GCA_010015985.2 Actinopyga echinites
CCACCCGCTAGAGTCGCGCTTGGCGCGAAGTTTTTGCCCCCCCCCCAACATTTCCTCTTGCCCTCCATTTGTCCCCCCCCCTTTCAAAATCCTGGTGCCGCCACTGACTATAGTCAAAACGAATAAATATACGAAGGGGAATATATTGTCTGTGGATGCAACCACACCGCTATAGCAATGGTATTGCATGTGACGCGTGCTTGTTTTTGTACGCAGATTGCCAACGGAACTTAACTGCCATACCAATTTTATACCTTTGGAAGGGCTTGAAAAGGCACAATCAGTCCATTTAAGTCCATCTCGTAAGCTGACGATCCCTTGACGGCATGAAACCTCCGTCACTGTCTAGTAATCATTCTTAAAATCATAACCAAATACTGATCGTTCAAAACCACATCCTTCCTCTTACTTCATAACTTCATAACAATATGGTACATAAATATTCGGTCCTTAACTCACCCGTTTTTGTCAGCTCTTCACCCGACATTTCCTTCAGTAATAGTACGTGGGTGAGAAAATATAAAACTGAAGATACTGTGTAAAACATTTTCATTGAAAATATTAGAGGGTGAACAATACCACATCTGAAGTTACCAGCCGTTCTTGGCAACTAGTAATGACATGTACTTAAAGTCACAGAAACTTTAATATCGAAATTTCCATTGAAGTAGGGCGAGTAAACTACCTTTCCCCACCTAGTTTTGAATGTTTTCGTTTTTATGAGTCACAAAAACGACTACAAAGAAAGTTTTCGCATAAAGATTGTCTTTCCAAACAATCACAATTGCTACAAAAGGGTTTAATGGCATTTAGGTGATTCAATTGTGCTAATAAATTTTATACAATGCCATATCGGCACCACTCGAAAGGCATATGATAACATGTGGAATGCTTTTAATTTTCCTGTGTTGATGCATTTAAATTAGTTTCAGTTTTAACACGATTTATTAGTACCGATACGCGTGTCGTCATTCTCACTTAAAAGACCGCAACAGCTTCAGGAAGCATCGTAGTCCTAATTACTGACGAAAAGTCTCTCAATTTTACAGGAGCTTGATGATCCACAAATATAGGAGCTAAGAACAAAAGAACCTAAGTTTTTATCCACCCTGGCTAATGCATAAGAACTTCGAGTGTGTGTGCGTGGGGGGGGGGGGGTTGTACATATCAACATCTTGCACAAATAGTCCCCTCTATCCCGGAAGGAGTAAAGTTTAACATATTTCGTTAAAACTTTTGAATATTGACGAAACAAAATGGCAATGTGTAGATTCAAACAGGTACCGTGCCACCAAAAAGTTTTCCCGAAACCCCTTTGGTGACGATGAGATATTTGTAATGGCTGCCTCATAACTGTGGGAATGTGTAGAGTAGACATTTCATTACTCACTCACTAGAGCAGCTATAGCTTATCTCAACTTGTAGGGTGGAGGAGGGGGTCATTTGAGGTTTTTAATTTATTCCTTTATGTATCCGTCTATGTGTTTGTAAATGTTGTTTTGATTTCTACCGTTCCCATGTATATATGTTAACATATGGTGGTAATTTATTTTAACGGTACAAATCAAAGCAAACTTAAACAGCTAAAGCACCAGTAAATATTTCCTGCGCATCGTAAACCGATCACGAATTTGACAAAATTGATTTTGAGAGAGTTGCATGGCATCAGCAGTGCTTTAACATAAATTGCAAAGCGTTATTTATTTCAAAACTCTGGTTATAGTGGGCTGTTTTATATGGCAACAATATTTTCACACGACCAATTAATAATTATACTCGCACACCGTCACAAAAACAGCTGGAGACATTGAAGACTCCCCTATGTCTCCTTCCAAATATGTAAGTCTAATTTTGTACCATAAATAATTCTTCACAATTTTTGTACTCTCAATTTGCGGAAATGTTCTTTTAATGATCAAGTGTCATAAAGCAGACGGTGTGACTTTATTTTGGTTTTATTCAATTTCTACAGTTGGACCCTCCATACCCCAACGTCACGTTGGCACCGCTCATATGAATAGTTTTCACTCTTAAGCAGTACGTTTAGAACTCCCTTCTTAAAAATGTGTTTTGGCTATCTTAAGAACGTACCGTACTGAGCTGGATGTAGTGGATTTTAAGTGACACTGAAAATGTTTAGAAGGCCGTACTGATCGGCTGATCGGGTTGTGAACGCTACCACCTTTTTGCCCTCATAAAATTTTATTTCACCCCTACCTTTTACATATAATGGGAACATTACAGTACCTTTCGAAGGTCTTTAGGAAGTAAGATAAATTCAGTCAGTAGTTGGCGATTCAGCTATCCGGTTATGTGTGACAAAACAGTGCAGCATGATTAGCGTGATGGTTACAATTGATGGATAACATGGCGGATTATTTAAAAATCTAAACCATTTCTCGAGCTTACAAACACAGGCTGGTGAACCCCCCCCCTTGGGGGGTAATGGTATAATGCAAAAATTTCGAAGGTTCGTGAGTCGAATCCTGAAGCAAAATAGCTTCTAAAACATTCTTCATGCAAAGCAAAAGCACCAAAAAGTACACCAAGACAATCATCATTTAGCAAATGAGGAAATTTATTCATGATACATTCTTTACTACAGAACTCCATGGTTAATCGTAGCTGCAATTTTTTGTAATCCGTCTCCATTTACGATATTTGGTGGGTAATCGCACTTCCGCTGGAAAACAGAACGAAAAGGTTGTCAAGAGAAAAGTTCATCAACCTATCAAATATTTGTCAGTTACTTTTCTCAACGGTGTACCCAAATGCGAGATGTTTCACAAAGTTATATTTTCCTTGCTGTCGAAATTCATGTGGATTTACCTTGACTCATTTAAGCTACAATGTCTTTTTAGTTTTCGGCAGGTGCTGTTAACATAACACCCGCTCACGTGCATTTAACTCATTAACGGCTAAGACTTTTAAAGTCGGCTTTTATTGCCAGTATACTTTCGTTTGCACTCAGAAGATAAGAAATAAGAAAGATGGTGTGCGTAAAATAAAATTTAGTCTTCTTGGGTTCTGTAGTTATTCAGTTACGCACGTATAGCCACAGGAGGGGGCGGATTCCCCAATAATCGCCCTTTCCCCGATAACTTCAGTAATAACAGCCGGGACGGATAATGAATCGTAAGTTTGTTGCCTCTTGCTGGTCATTATCAGACCTTTAGCCAGACTAAGGAGAAAAGGGAAGAGAGATCTATCGCTAGGGAGAGATATTTTCAGTTGGACCAGCCTATGTCGGTTCAATCCTTTTGGAGGGGGGCTTCTTTTTGGGGAGCCGCCTTATGCTAACTAGTCGGTCCTCCAAATCTTTTAAAAGATAATCACTAACTGTTAACATTAAAGGCGTTACTCAGTATATGAGAATTCTAGTTAGCGTGAGGAGGTAAACTACAAGACAGGTAGCAGTTGTCAATACATTGCGTCCCCCATTTCGCTGCAACCTGATGCTGCTGAAGTAATTTACGAATTGGGTACCTGCTCCTTGCACATGTGACACGTCGTTGCCATTAAGTTCAAGGAACATGTTGGCACTTCTGTCTAAAAACTGCTTCTCCTACAAAGAGAAAAATTTAAACTTCTCACTTTTGTCTTGGTGTGTACCTTTCGGAATTGCACAAAGACATTTTCAATGGAGGGGGGGGGGGGGAAATATGTCCAACTGTAAATGAGTCAAACGAATCATCCTATTAAAATACTTTTTACACTTGTTACATGAATAAAATTGATAGCCGTGCACCGGAGGTGCAAATGTTAAATTGTGTTTTGAGCCTGGCGTAAATGCTCATCAAAAATCCGGAATCTTGAAACTATGATCGCGTACAGGATATATAGAGAGCACAAAGGGCGAAACCAATTACGGGTAGGGCCAATGGTCCATTCTTGACCCCTTAAGGATTCCTGGTGGGGAGAAGTCCGCGAAGCTTCAAGATTTTAGTGAATCAGAAGGTTAATGTTGGTTTTGAAGATTTAGTAGGAGTTACAAAACGAAGTGCTCCTTGGTTCTTTACTTTGATGAATGAATGCACGCATGTAGTAACGACTATTCTAAGCCAAGCACTCAATTGAAGTTACTCCCTGTGCTGAAATTTCATGAAGAACTTCTCACCAAAGAACACGAGGTCCAAGGGTACCTCAAAATTTTGACCGTTGGAATAAAGCAGGGAACTACATCTTCAAATAACGTTGGAAACGCACCAAAAAGATCACTAATATCAGTTTTTGACCATTTTGCGATGACTGAACGCTGACTGGCTGATTTGATGACGCAGGGGACAATAGGCGAATGAGGAGGGGGTCTGAGCAAATCGAAAATTCGATTTCAGGGCAAAAATGTACATTTCAGCGCACTGGCACTTCATTTTCAGGGCAACACTAATGTCAAGATGGTCAGTCGCTCGGAAAAAAATCAGGGCAAAGACCTTTTCTACTCCCGTACGCTTATGCAAGGGACTTTCGGTTGGGGCACGGTAGGAAATAGGTGTTGAAAGTGGGAAGTACAAATGGGGGGGGGGGCTTAAATATGCTTCCCCCAGTAATCAAGGACGAATCAGTAATCAGTAATTTGTTTTCTCTTTTTTCTTCTTCTTTTTTTTTTGAAATTTGCGCAATATGTGGCACCAAATTCAATCTAAGGATCCACGAATTCAAACCTTTCCTAAAGCCCCTGCCCCAGGACGGTGGTCCGAAATACCGTACCCTGCCCAGCTGAGAGCAGTGTTCTACGCCTGTGCTGTAGATGCGATTGTTTCAGTCAATCTGTTCTTCAGAAAGTGGTAACTGTGAAAATCATCATCGAAGTAACGTAAAAAAAAGGTATTAATAAAAGCAGGAATTTTTCACTCAGTTTATAACATATTAAACTTCCCGTTAACGTAGATAACTTCTGTCATTTTGGGGGATTAAAAATTCCATGAGTTCCCTGAGTTAATTTACTTTAGGCAGCAACTGTAGTTGTTTGCGCTCCTGTCTTCATATAAGTCCATCAAGTTTAAAAAATGTATTCCCATAGGGTTTGTCTGGCGAAAACTCCTTTTTCTGAATACAATTATTGTCATAAGGAAACGAAATTCATTCAGTATTGATATTTCTCAAAGAAAAGGAAACAAGTGCTCACTTTGATTGGATCGGATCACGTACAAGGATGTTATTTGACTCACTACACAAATGATCCTACAACAACAGAATATCTCCAGATATATTAAAAAAATATTGTGTCATTCACAAATTGCTATTCATAACCCAATAATTATCTCAGCTCATTGGCTGACAAACCTGTAGCCAGGAAGAGAAATCCAGTGTTAAGGAAAGAAGTAAAGATGAAGTAGGTGAAGGCTACAGTCTCGTTAACTTCGTGCAGACCGGAAGCCGCCACAGACATGTTAAAATGGACGAGCAATAGCGATATAAGCTGCAGAAGTGAGAGGATATAGGTGAAGTAGCCTCACGAGAAAAAACAAACAAACAACTAGAACGGTTTTCGAATCACACGCAAGTGAATGTTGCAAAACATTAATTAATGTACCAATGAATTCGAAGAGAAAGGAAGAACAAGCCAAACATCTTCCAGATCACCTTATAACGTATTAGAAAATAACTTTGAAATTTATTTTTGCAAGCTTAAAACCAAGTAAAGCTGATTCTCATTTTTCGCGTTAGTCTATGCAGCGAGTTGCCTGAAAGCCTTATGAAAGCTAACTACAATATGACAATACCTTTTGGAATTCTAATCAGAATGGTTTAAATTCTTTTTAATTCATCATCATCTAAAGTTATTAACTTTCTTGGAAGAGTAAAGTAAAAAAGTTTTCCAAGTGTTGTTAAAACTTACTTGTAACCTGTTCTCCGTTTTATCTTTCAATGGATTCATTTGTATGTGGATGCACAAGAAAAGTACAGAAAACGTAAGTCCAAAAATCATGGTGAACCCTTGCCATCCGAATACAATTGGAATAATATTCAATGTAAACTTCCTTAGGAGTTCCACTATCTCCCAGTACCAACATTCGGTGTATATGGAGTCCTATGCAGTCTCCCTATTGGTCAAAGGTTATAACGTAACCTTTAAATAAATATTAATTAATACGACAAAATTGTATGACCAAAAGGTAGGCTGTAGAGGGTGAAATTGGCCACACCCAGGGAAATATGGGCTACATCTTCCACGTGGAACGTATTACTAGCCAGTATGAAGGTAGGCCTATAGCTTATGCAGTAGGCCTATGGCATTTATGATTAGGATAAGGGGCCTAGCCTACAGTCACTGGAGTAAGATAAGGCCTAGCCTAACGTTACGCCTAGCCTAACACTAACTTAGGTCCTACACAGAACGGAACACTGTGAAATGTATAGGCCTAGGCTAACATGTCGGCCTTAGCTAAGGCTTTATCGTTTTCTTGTTATTCAAAAAAAAAAAAATAGAAACGGCTTGCCCAGTTCTCCCTCAAACGAATCAATCGGTTTCCTGACATTGATGAGAACCCCCTCTACATCAACCTCGGAAGACCAACCATCGAATCCCGACTCTTATTAACAGCCCATTCACAGAGTCTGCTTTAAATACGTCCTTCACATGGCCGTTTTCCCACCTGCCTAATTCATCTCTCGCCTGGACTTTGTTGCGTATAAAAAAAAGTCCATTGCACCTTGCTCACTTCCCCATGAAAAATGTGTTACAAAAACATTACAAAATTAATTTCAGCCACTGGAAAAGAAATTTCATTCTTGAAGCAGGTGCCCAAGCTGGTTTGTGGTACAGCTGTAGCCTAAATGATTGCTCGAGGCGTGTGGTGGGTACACAGTACGTATGCCGGTACGCTACGTAAGACATATACAGCACTGAATACCAATGCTGTTCACAACCCACGCTATGAAAGAAAATACTCGTGTGCGAAAGAAACGTAGCAACCTTTGATACCAAATTTTCCTGTTCTACAAATTTTACCCCCAAAAGTATGATAATTACAATGAAAACACGAAAAATTGCGTTAATATTTATTTCATGGGCGGTTGAAACCATATCATTGACAATTTTTTTGGTTCATACAGCAAGTGGAAGTAGAACGTTTTACTTAGCGTAACAATATATTTTTAGGTCCCGACATTGCGCAATCTATTCTGAGATTGCACAAGCTTACACTACGAAGCGTTCAACCTCGTATATTTACGTAAAGCTGTACATCACAGGGACCTGCAGTAACAACATGCGGACTACCCTTGCAGGCAAGACCGGTTGTCAGTTTCGTACACGGTTCGTTTATGTTCGATGGCCTAGCAGGTAGGTGCGAAGGGATAACCGCAGACGCCGCGTTTCAGTGTACTAACCCTCTTTCCCCGAGCTACGTGGTACAGTTCGGGGATGGAATCTTATAGGCAGTTTCATAGCATGCAGCATTGGTCAAGTTTAAAGCAGCTGCTGTTGGTTACCATTTCATGGGCTCAAAGCTATGTTGTGTAGTTGCACCTTTCAAATTGTGGGCTGATATATACAGGTCCCTAACTGACGTTGGTGAAGGATTCTTCACGGTGGGTATGACGTCAGCAGTGTCACTGGTTGAAGTTTCAGATGAGTCATCTTCTTCAAAAGGCAAATCCTCTACAACATCAGCAGCAGTTAAGTTGTCACTAAAAACTAAGCAACTCAGATTCTTCCTTGCTGGCCTTAGGAAGACCAGTTGTGGGTATGTTCCTTTGAGCCATTGTTGAAGAGAGTATGTCCTATAATCTTTAGCCTCAAGATTTTCAAATTTCACGATGTAATCTTTGAAAATTTGCAGTAATTTGGTAAGTCTAAAAATCTCTCCATTCTTCACAATTCTCTCTTCAATAATATCGTGACAGAATATATCGTAGGCTTTTTGATACTGCCTCTGCCCTATGGTATCTTCCTGCCTTGTTTTCTTGGAGAGAACCCTTTATTACTGCTGGTAACAGGTCCTGTGGTACCTTGCCTCTAATGCTACCAGGTCTCGACCTCTGATGTGGAGAAGCAACTTTTCGTCATTCCTGACCTCTGCTGCTGCCTGCAAGGACCCAGCTGTGATGGTTTGACACTCCACAAGCCTTTCTTTGCTGCGTTTCTTGGTAAGAGGGTTGGTAATGTAACTCTCCTTCTGACATATTATACATACTGGAGGCAGAATGTGTCCGCTATGGGGTGTATGTCTGGATCTCAGCACCTTTGAGGCAGGTCCTTCACCCAACGATTCTGTTGAAAGAGCAGAGGAAAGATAAATTCAAATATGTATTTGTGAACATATATATTCTACGTACTTTTTGTACGAAAAAAATTCTTGTTTTCCTCACCTAAAGTATATGTGGATTTGAATTGCTTGACAGTTGCAAATGAAAGTTTTGTAGGTAACAAGCAACTTGACAGCAAATTTCCACGAATACTCAAGGAGGATGGTCACATACTTTCCTACTGAAATAGAATATGTAACTGCTACAACATGCTACAAAAATGTTTCTGGTAATAGTAATAATAAATGCTTTTCTATAGTGATGTTCACTGATCTTTCCACAGGCATGCAGTCACCCATATACAATTCTTTTGTATAGTTATTTCCCGGATTTGCCTGCTTTAAGGCCTATGACAGTGACTGCCAGTCGTGGTTGTTAAATGACCCTACAGAATTGCTCTTAGTAAGGACATTTTTCACTATGGATTTGTCCTATTACACTGACTTGTGGGAGGAGAATGATTAAAATAATGCATTTGAGAGTATCAATTTTCAGATAATGGCTCTACAGGGACAAACAAAAATTTGTATAATGTTTACCTTTGCATTTTCTGCAAGTTGAGAAAAGTTTGAAAGATTCTCCAAAGAAAAAATAAAAAAGGATTTACACAAGCACTGCAAGTATTTCTGTTAACAAACAGAACCTTGCTGGCTTTTTTGAAAGACACATTTCCCTTTTTATTTTTTTCCCACAAAGTGCCGAACCCTCCGTTGCAATGCATTATTTTAAGAGAGGCAGAGTTTTAATTGTGTTGCTCATATATTTTGATATGCTCAGCCTCCCATGTCACGAAATCACCAAAATTTGGAAAAATATGTCAATTATGTTTGTTAATAATTTTATTCATAAGCATCATCCCTCCCAAAAAGGAGGAATTCCTCTCACACAAATTTTCAAGGACATATAATCCCTACCAAAAGCTCGAAGGCCTGATTATAGTTCACAGCCAAACACCAGAAAAACGTGTAGGCCTCCCATTCTTATACAAATCCCTCCCAAAATTTTTCGTAGGGAGGGACATTCCCTCCCAAAGTTCAAGAGCTTGTGCAAACCCTGAATTCATCAGGGACTCTGAAAGTATTAGAAGGAAAGCTTACCTTGCTCATCTTTTCCTGGGCCACCTTCAACATCTGCACTTTCAGTCTGAGATGGTGATTCTTCTGCCAAAAAAGAGAGAAAAAAAAAAGAAAAGAGGTTACAACTCCAAGTTTTTGACAATTTGAGCCATGAGATGAATTGCAAAATAAGAACTTCAACAAGACTTCTATCCATGAAGCAAATTTGAGTCCTTCGATTTATAAACAAATGAAAAATGAAACAGACTTAAAATATTTAAGGAAGTAATTCCCAAGCCAACAGATTTTTGTGTGTGAGTACGTTGGGCACAGAGTTACCCAAATACAAAAGACATTATAAAAAAAGGAAGACACCACGTTTAAAAGACTGGCCAGTTTCAGTAATGAGTGACTTCAGTAGAGCTCTCTACGTACACTCATTTAATAGCACCAAAATTATCACTACGGTCGAGATGGTGTAGGTACAAAAAAGGCCCCAGATGAAAAGTTTTCCGAAGGCTGACATTTGGCGGGAGGCGAGATATCTCGGCCGAGAAGTCTGAGGTGCTGAGATGTTACAATTTTTTTTTTTCCTTTTGAAGGTGGTGTTAGGCTGAATAATCGTTTGATTTAACTTCTGTGTTAATACCCCCTTGTAGTGATACGAATGTTGACTACGGAACTCCTAGTCCTCAGCAAAGGACCATGTATGGCCGGTCGGAGATTGCTCCCTATACACAGTCCTTAATATGACTTATCAACATAATGGAGTGATCAACCATAGATACAACAGTCAAAATTGAATTTACGCTTACAGAAAACCTAAAACCCAAGTATACCACCATTATTTATTGTTTTCAAAATCTTCCAGAAAGGTTTCACTAATATTTTTTTGTGCGTGTGTATGAGCAGAAATTAAATTTTGAATGAAGTCTCAAACTTTATGACGCTGCTACCTTTACTGTACAGCTCAAGAATTTTTTTGAAAACAGTGTGCAAATGAGACACATTGTGAAATCATTATCAACAATTTCGACAAACACAGTGAAGGCCCCAAAAATTCAGTGGGTCGTAACAATGACCTCTTACTAGGATAATTTTGCAACCAGTTGTACACCTGACTTAACAACAAAGAGCTACAGTACCCCTAAGCCTAGGCTATACAGGGGGAAACCATTAGTCAATTACACAACGAATGCAATGGCATTGTGCTGTCAGTATATGCTGATCGATTTAGATTACACCGTATTGTAGTGTGGGTTTTGCATGTTGATCTTAGTTTAGCACTGGCCTTGCACCAGGCCGTTATGATCACTGCCCAAAATTGTCCATCAGTGTGATAAAGAAATATTTCCATTGTTGGGGTAGGCTAGTCCTTGGCCTACTTCATTACTGCACCGAAGAACACTTAATTTCTTCTTTGCAGAGATACTGTAATCCCCACCGTGCACAAAGAATGTACAGCGATGGTACAGTACACTATTTCAAAGTATGACATACATACAGTAGCCTAGCTTTATAACCCAGCCTATGCACACAGTGTATAGCCTAAGCACTCAGTGTGTAGCCTAAGCACACACTAACAGAGTGTGCTGGGCACAATTGAAGCTGGGATTGAGGACTGTTATTACGGTTTCGTGTTAAGTCAAATGCCCTTGTTTCAATAATAGAAAGGCATGGAGTTTTAATATAATATTTTGAGAAAACATCGTTTAAGTCAAAAACTCACCAACTTCTTTTCTAAGCTTCGATTTTGCCCTCGATATTTTCGAAACATCGGTGAACTTCATATAGCATTGCCGATGATACCCGTACGTTGTTGTGTCTAAGTTGAGATCTCCATCGACAGTCAAAATCTTTTTGGCGAATTCACCCGGCTCTCCACCTAAATCTCTCCATTCCTTCGCACAACTATGGACTTTGGCTTTTGAAATATCAGTGAATTCAGTCACTTTACCCGACGCTGTCTGTGACACATGGATGACACATTCTAATTTCTTTCTTTTGCGGGAAGCTGTCCCGGCACTTGTTGTCGCCATGATCAAATGTTGCCAGATGATAAGAACATTGCGCAATCATGTGTACGCGATTGTGATTGGTTGTTAATTGCGTCATCGGCTGCATTTTCTCTAAATAACCTCCCTCAAATTTGATTAAAATGTGGACGGTTTTAAATAATAACTGTAAAAATGTGCACAAAAGACAGCTGGGAACAGTCGGAAATATCAATATGATATTATTTTCATAATTTTAGTGATAATCTTGTGTAGTCCTCTTTCTGTTGCAACGAAACTGAAAGATTTTGGAGTTCGGCCCACGGCCTATTGGTGCCGAGCAGACACATCAGGCTATACTGGGAAGTTCAAAGTCTACCAATGCAAATCAAAGGATGTGGCAGGTGATAAACCAGTAAGGCAGAGTACAGTCTGGGAGAAAGGATGGTGATGAATCGGGCAACCTCTCTCATTGGCAAGAACTACATCTTGTTTTTCTATAACTATTTCTCTTCTGTTCACTTGTTGGAAGAGCTCAAGAAGAAGATCCTTGCTTGTGTTACGATCAGACAGAACACTAATTTTAGGGTCCGTTTTACATTAGCCTCGGAAAAAGGCCCACAGCGGCCAGGAGAAATTTTTCATTGTAAAAGTGCTCCAGTGTGTAATAGGGGATACATGCGTGCGTACCCACAGGCGTTTTAAGGGTTTTTGCCCCCTCCCACAAGTACGGAAAAGGGCACGTAGTTGGAAAAACGCAATTTTCCCATATACCGTAACA
>JAAAJZ020405410.1:0-12079 GCA_010015985.2 Actinopyga echinites
GAGGTTCTATACTAACAATTTATGGTATCAAACCTTGGTTGGTATGTGGGTTGAACGAACTCAATTTTTCAGGTCCGTGCTCCCGTACTGGTGCTATTGCTGTGTTGTGAGTACAGAGGTGATTGAATTTGAACAGTTGCAATATCCGTTATTTCGAATGTCATTGATGACAGAGATTGGTTGCCACAGAAATAAAAGTGGTATCCTAATGATCTCATTTGAAAGGAACAATTTTACATTTATCGATTCTTCTTACTTCTGAAAATTATTTTTATGGTAAAAATATACATAGCAACTTAAAAATGAATATCAAATTATAAATAATAGAACAGTTATGGTGATAATTCGTGACAGAAGCAACATACGTGAATATTACCGTGTCTAGCACCATGTGGTTTAGTAATGCAACATGTCGACACATCATCTTTGATCTTTAAATCGTGCTAGTCCTTCACGAGTTTCAAAATGAACTTAAACCCTGAATCGAATCTCTTCCGTACTGCTTTTGAGTAACTTTTGGTTCACTTGCGTTTTTAAAACTTATGTTGATATTGAAAATCAACAAAGAGTTACTCAGCTGTGAAAGTGAAAAGGTAAATGAACCTGAATTAATTAATACTTGTTTAGCTCTTATGTTTTTTATTCCGACGCAAAATATTTCCGTCTCACGTTAAAAACTTCCTCGTACATTCCGATTGTAGTTGAGATTGCTTTAAAAACTAAGTATGAAGAAAGAAAGAAGTTAAAGTCGGCTTGGTTGTTAGATGATAACTTCTAAATTTAAATAAAAAAAACACCGCTTATCAAGAAAAACCCCTAAACATCCGGCAAGCAAGATTTCAATGTTATGTACTAACAAGTACGGTACTCAGGGTAGTTGTCCTCATGCGGGATGAAACTAAAACAGATAAATTACTTTTTATCCCCTGGCAAACTCTCCAGAAACTACTTCAGCAGAAGTAGACGCGAGCAGGTTTAAGTTAGCGACGTCGAGTGGTTTCTAAGATCCTTGGATCAAGATGGCAATGAACTACAGTGGAATGCCCGAGGCCTTGTGGGTGAGTCAATTACCGTAAGAGACTGTCATTTATCGAGAGTATTTGCATGCTGCTTTCTTAAAAAAAAATGGAACAGAATATCAGTGCACCCACTCTTGTGTTGGGGTTTTTGTAAGACTGGAAGAAACCATAAAAGGGGGCTGAGCAAACAGAGTCCGCTCCGCGGGGAACGGGTTTCTCTGTTAAGAAAGATTCCCTGGAAAATACATGTTAAACCATAAAAGGATACTCCTGTAAAAAATAAGCTTTGATATGTTTAAGAGTAAAAATGTGGAAGGTATTTTCAGTGAAGCTTCCCTTCAGTTTCCTTGTGTGTTCTTCTCGAGATATCAGAGGCTCAGTGAAGTTAGCCCAATTATGACCAAACTTTCAGCAAGGAAGGGTGATGTCATCTCCCCACATTGAAAAAGCATGTTATCTTTTTCTTTAAAATTAACACCCAACTGGATACACCAACATCTAATGCTTTCATAAAGTAAATTCATGAGGGGTATGAGAATTTTGCAAACCTTCACATACTCTGTACTTAAGCTGATCCACTATTGATCTCAAGGTCAAAACAACACATTCAGTATCAAAGAAAACAAAAGTCTACTCATCCATGTGGGGAGATGATGTCACTCCTGATGGCTTAGGATTCACTTTCACTTAACAAATGGGGTAACTTTAACTACTAATTGCTCGGGAGGAACACTTGGGAACTGAATGGGAAATTCATTGGAAAAGTAAGATTGACATAATGTTTTGAAGTTAGACGATAACAAAGAAGAGAACGACGTGATATTAATCTTAATAAGGTTGCAACATCTGAGCCTGCAAAGCAGGTCTATTGACAGTTTCAGGAGAGTGACAATATTTGAATTGCCGTATCGAGAAAGATCTGTACTTACACGTGTTTATCGAACTGACATGTAATTTGTAAGTTAGTGTTGTTATTATTCATGGGACGGTAAAGACTTTGCTGGAAACATAGTCCGTGCTGAATTTCATTTCATTTTATCTCAAAGAATCAGCATAACAGCTACTGGAAACGCATAGGCGAACTCCTCGTCTATTAAGAGATAATGGTGTAAGAGCTTACGATATTTCACATGGCAGTCTGCACAATGCGACAATTAAAATTCGTAGCTTTCTAAGTAAGTTAACTTAGAAAAACAAAATAAAAATGTTCGCAAAATATCGTACACCGGGAAAAAACGTTTATCCGTGTGCTGGTCTTAGACTGTTAGATGCTTCAACCAGATGCCCTCATTTGAATTAACCAATCTCAATTTTAATCAAATAGTGAAGAGATCAATCTGATTTGGTTTAGGCTGTCAGTTTTCTATTTTCCTGCATTAACTTGTCAGGTTTAAGGTCGTGCGATTTCCCTATACCATTGTAACCACATAGTGACTGCAATCCAACAACAGTTTCAATGATCAATTTACTCTCCGGAAGGGTAAGCGTATTTTTTTTAAATTTTTTTATTTAATCTAGTTTAAGGAGACACACAAAAACATGTACCTCCAGAGTCAAAAAGATTTATCCTGAAATCACGCAAATCAACCAACATCTTTGTAGGTCATTTAAGCAGGTCTGGCTTGAAAAATGTAATTTACTAAAAGGATCCTTATTAGCTGATGTTGCCAAAAGGGAGAGCCGTTTTAAGGTTCCTGATAAGCTTAATGATCTCTTTCAGGAAAAGTATTTATCTTTGGAAGACAGTCAGTGGTCAGCAAAAAAGTTCAGCTTATATATTTAACTCAACCTCATTAGCTCTATTCTACGGCATTCCAAACCGAAGTGGAAAATGCTTAACGTTATCACACGTGTGGCTCCCCAACCTATAGAATATAACAATGAAAAGTGCCTCTCTTCGCCTCAGTTCAGTATATTTTTATGGACGACCAGATTGTCTTAATTTAGAATCTGACTGACGTTGACAGGAAGACTGCAGTACAGGAGAACATACATGCTTGTTGTGTTATTGTTCCCCTGCATGTTAAAGGGTAATACTGTGTTTATATTGTGTCAATGTTCGAAAATTATCTTTTATTGTAACTAAATCATTCTGCCTCACCAACAACCTTCGTCGATAGCTTTACTCCCCCAAACAGTACACATTACAAAAGTTATAAATGTTGCATCATTTAAATATTCAAAAGTTTTGGGTGAACAAATTATTCGTGAGCTACAAAACGATGAATTTCTTTCTGTAAAGACCACTTTTCTTGAAAATTTTGGAATTGCGTATCATTCTATCCTTATAATACATGCTTTTAAAGGTATAAAAATTTCTCTTCCACAGACGCAATATTGCCCTTTGAAACTTCAAACCTCTAAGTGGTTTAATTCTTCTTCTTTGAGTGCCTTCCGATAAACGACTAAGTATGACGTCATTTTTGTGAGATGTTAGTGCCTGTAGCAGAAAGGTCACCCTTTTATGACCTGACGACTAGTTTGGAGTATTTTGAATTTTGGTGACAGATGACTACATCTTTAGTTTATTTAATTAAAACAGAAACGTAATTTGGGGGGTTGGATCAGAGTGGCACCAACATAGTTCAGTAAAACTCCGCTAGGGAGTTTCCTTGATATTCCACGAGGTGAAGACGGCTTAGTGTGACTATAAAGTTCACAGGAAGAGTTGACCATAAACTCAGTCACCAACGACGAAATCCAGTGGCAAAGAGTTGTGCCAAACGTTGTGTTTTGGATGATGTGATTGTTTGCCATACAATCCGTATCTATAAAGGCTGCCATAATACAAAACAGAGAATTACATCCATGTATCGCTTCCTGCAAATTTGTACAGTTCCAAATACTAAGTGACATGATATGAGACCATGTTTGCTAGCGTGTCTTACTGTTCCAGTAATCGTTTGTGAGCACCCATTGTCTGTTCTTTCAGAGCAACGTCTATCTCATTAAAGTTTCGGGTTCATGGACAATCATGAGAGAATTTACTATTCAGAGATTTTGTAATTAAGAGTTTATTTTCAGTAAAACGTCGGTGGCAAGCATTAGAGTTTGCTCACCAGACAATACAATGTGATATCTTCGAAACCATGGGAGCGACATGTGGTGAGAATGCACCTGCGATCTCTTGTCTGCCCTGTATTTCGGTTTTTCGTCTATATTTGTTCTACAGCAAGTACGTCAACAACATCCCAAAGACAACTCGGCACTGTTACATGTAAGGTTTAGTAGTCAACAGTTTTGCCATAGTCAACGTTTCGCTATGACTGATCCCAAAATACTCGTCGATAGCTACACAAAAGTAATTATGAAATGAGCCCGCGACAGAGATTATTTACTCTTTTCTGTAGAATTCGCAATGGCGCCATCCTAAACCTGACAGAATTAATTTCCCTCCTTTGTAGGTCAATGACGTCATTCTCAAAAAAGATTCCTCTGCATGTAATCTCTGTACAAAATTTTCAGTTTACATCGATCTATGGAAGCAAAGGGACATTCACTGAGCTTTGAAATTTCAACAATTATTTCTCCTTTTATCTTATATTTATTGGTGTCAGAAGATCCCGAGGGAATTTCTTTACCAACTTCGCTTTTTCGAAAAAGCCGTTTTCACTAAAAAGTTTCCTGATGTTAGCATATGGTCTTGCAAATGCATGAGCTCCACATTAAGTCTACGGTGTACACATAGCATTCCCTTTTCACCTTTACAGTCAAGCGCCGTTCTGTCGACAAAAACGGGTTCATTGTGATAATTCACAATAGAAAACAGGTCAGACCTTCAGTACAATCTTAGCTTGGAGCAAGTGTTATTTTCTTGTGACATAAGCCTGGACATATTAAAAGTGGCTATGCTGCGAGCGATAGTCTAAGAGGCCTATCTATGTCTCGAAATAACCGCGCTTTACTTTCTACCAAGTGGCACCGCAGAATGTAAAATACGTGAAGAAGGAATATTGCTCGAAAATTCAAAAGGCTTCCGAGGTCGATCAACCTCCAAAATTGATAATACAATTTGGAATGTAAGTTTGAGCGATATAGAATGCCTATGAGCGACTGAACCTTTGCCCGGATTTAATCACCTACTTTTCTGTCTGACCGAGTGCTGGCAGTTTTGAGTAGAGCACCTGTAATTTAAGTTTAGTTTTTGAAACCTGCTTGTCACAATTTGACGGGTTAAGCCCTCGTGATTCCTTGGGACTTGTCACCGAAGAGACCCCTGTTCCCTTCATTATTTAAAAAGTCAGTTCTGTTGCCAGGGGGGGTGAAAGGCCTTCCCAGTGGAAAAAATAGGACTACCATAGTATTAAGTTACTGAATGAATGCGTCGTATATATTGTCCCCTCCTTTGAAATATCTCTCCCTTTCAATATCCATGCCGGCAGTGGGCTTTTTACAAGTATGTAATCTATAAAATGGTTAACTTTAGTCTATCTAAAGGAAAAAAGCAGTCACCCTAAACTGAATTACCGTAGTATACCCCGGTACCCTAATTCATGAATGACTCTTTTTAATCATGTGACATCATTTTTGTTGATGAATTGTTTAAATTTGCAGTATAACACCTTGCTTATGCAGTACTAATGTTCTGAAATATAATGAAATATATTTGCAAGGTAGTTAAGAGGAGAATTAAGAATTAAAGTTGGGACGACTGGCAAACGTTTGGGGTGGTGGGTTGTCTGCGGTGGGGATCCGGCCGGTAGGGTATAGGACTAAGATATAAGGACTAAGATATTGCATTTTAATTGGTCAGTCAATCAAGAGCAAAAGACAACAGTGAAGGAACAACGCGTCATTAGTTTGGATCACTCAGAAATATTTCATGGTTAAAAAGCAATAATGCTACAAAAGGGGTGACGCACACGGCAGCTCAAGCCTTCTCCTGGGTTCGAAGGTCGTTTGGAGATCCCTATATACCTACATCTTGACCAGCTGACGTTAACTGCTTGCTGCATGCGTACACTTACTCCGTTTCCGATTAAGTAACTTGTGTGACTACGTCTTTTTCTGTTTCTCCAATATCTCTGAGTCCGTCTGAATGTCTCTGAATATCCGTGTGTATCTTCTTTTCTGTCTGTGTATGAGTGTGTCTCATGCAAACGTTTCTTAAGCCAACGTTTTTATTAGGATACAAATACAGTATAATTACAATAATCATGTACGTTTTAACAGCCATAGAATATACGATATATTTGCATGCATTATACATCATACATCGACAATTCAAACAAACGACCTTTAAATTCATGCCTGATGTAGGCCTATCCTTCAAGAGAAATTAGTAAGCAAAAAAATTACATTGACATGCTTAATATCAAAACATTTCTGGAGGAGGACCTCTATAGGTTCACCATGCCTTGGCCATTTCTTTTTTCGGATATATGATCATTACTGTCTAGCCAATTCCGAGTTTGCAGAGGGGTCACACTGCATAATTAGGGATGATTTAATGCAAAATGTTTCTTTGTGTATTATCGTCATTGTCAGATACCAGAAAATCGCATCTAACAGAGTACAATTTCATAACTTTCTTGAGGATCCCCAGTCCTTCTCCCATTTAGGATCGCAACTATCCGCGCTCTCAGGTTCGAGTAATGGGCGTCACAAAGTGAAACCCCCTTTTGAAAAACCCTGGATCTGTGCGAGATTCTTCTCAGTGAAGATTTAAAAGACACTGAGCGCTTCGCCCACAAAGCAAGTTAAGTTTCAATGGAAAATACTATGCAAATATGCTTTAACAAGAACTTATGGTAATCTATCGTGTTCCCCGCTCCACCGCTACTCAGCCCCACACCCACAAGTTTTTTTTCGGTCTCGGAAAAAATTGTGTCCCTAGGAAAGGTTAATTTCCCCAGTTCCCTCTCCTGAAAATTTTATCTACCGCACTGGCCTTGCCTTGTGCCAAACCTATCGCATGTCGTAGAAGGTTCATTCAACTGTAGTACATGTATTTACATGTGTGTAGATTATCGACAACTAGAGAACGATTCTCATTTTATTGGCCGAGATATTGGGCCAGAATATCGGTTGAGTTCCAAAGGAATTCCGTAGATCATGTTTGCTAAATTTAAACTCTTTTCTCTCGTAATCACTTGCACTTAATTATTTTCGGTGAGTTGAGTTCCATATTACTACTCCATTTGGTACCTTGGGGCTTAAAACGTGTGTTCGATGGGCACAACAGGTGTTGGGTTTTGACAAGTTGCTAAGCCTTGTTAGCGGTATGCAGCTACAATATCACCGGAGCCTTAAACCCCCTACCACCTTCTCAAAGAAAATTAGTGAATGCCTCTTTTTTCCAAATTGTCCATCGAAGGTACATCATATGGTATTTCTCTCTACATGTTGTTTTGTTGGTGCCCGATACATATCTTGCCCGCCGGGGTTGTTTTGCAATTTAGTCCTATTTCCTAAAAAATGATGACTTCCGATGTAGTTACAGATATTATTACCGTAGTCTTCCGGTTTTGTATATAAAAAACTAAGATGTTGTTTGTTTGAATTCTGCTCTTTCTAACGGAAGTCGTTAAACCTATTAATACCACAGACGTTAGGTAGTCAATTACAGTAAAAAAAAGGGGGGGGGGGTTCGTCGGACACTAAGACTCTAATATTCTAGTAGTTTATTGCTTTCCGTTACATTATAATGACATGGGGTAGTTACACCTACAAGCTTTTGTGGAAGTGTAAGTAGGTCACTGACTTCCGAAGGTTACAGTCTCTATCTCTTCCGGTCCAAACAACGACAGGTCAGGCGTGATACCTCTTGGTTCTCAAAATTCCAAGTATTTAATAATCCACCAGTCAATCTTCTTCACAAACATTTGTGTTGGTTTTTGTTTTGTAATAATGCCCCCTACAACGCTTTCCGGTAAAGTATCCTTCGTCGGAGCATGGAGCTACTGGTCGGAGAGAACGCATGACAAGGCTGAAGTTTCTTTTGAAAGTTTCCCCTGATTCCGAGATGAGTAAACTTTGCACTAAGGCAACGAACTTAAGAAAGGTCAGTAGTTTTCCCCCTCTTTGGGTAAGGCAGAGCCTCTTTGACTGTCAAAGAGTGGGGTTCTTTCAAATCTTTTCTTTCGTTTGATTAGTTTATTTCGTTTTCTTTTGTCTATATTACTCTGAGTATTTTTTCCGGGTTTGAGTTTGTACGTCTATAATTGAATGAGCGTAGAATTCCGCATAACTGGAAACTGCCCGAATTTTTTTCTTGAATATATTTCAAGTATTATGTTAGAAGCGTCTTGATATCCTGATAAGACAAGTAGGTCGTGCTAGACTTCTGCAAGTTCGTTATCGATTACTTTACAGTCTCCTTTCTCCTTTGTTCGATGTTACATTGTTTCATTGTTTCCACTCAATAGAAAGTGAACAAGTATAAAGTATACTTAAGTTATACGGAATGCAGATAAATGGTAAATTGTTTGGCAGAAAAATAGAATTCACGACATTCAGTTCCGAGAATAAATTAACAGTGACTGGGGAGATCTTATAACGCTCCTTGAAAGACAAATGTAGCGTAGGGAAAAATAAAAGTGAGATGTATTTTCTTGTTGGAAAGAAACAACGAATTGTTGTAACACGGTAGTTCGGAATTACCCACAACTCAATGTGCATGCTTGTGCATATTAGCCGTCATGTAAATTTTGCCCCCAGCAACCAGTTAAATGCCTGCGTCCGCGTCTCTCATTGCGACCACGCTCTTCAGCCGCCGTAGTTTTTCGTGACTACGAGATTGCACGCGGATAATTGTTTCATTTGACCTTTGACCTGCTCTCCTTGTGTTCATTCCAAACAACTTTATTTGCGAGGAATGCAAGAACAATTCAGGTAACAAGTCAAAAAGAAAGGTGTCCTCAGCCACAAGTGAGTATCAATTCTGATATGCGTGGGGTTTGAAACTACAGAAGAGGCAAACGGTTTGCAACTTAAATGTGGCTAAGCTATGTTGGAAGAGGGCATGCTTGGGGACGCTTGTACCCGAGCTTGATCTCCTACAACCCTGGATGAACGTAAATACTCGAAGTCTAAACACCCTCTAACTTTTCGATGGTAAAGAACCATACACAGTTCGTCCAGAGGAGACCAATTTTCACTTTGTGCAGAATGCAGATTTTACGTCTCTATTTTTGTGAAGAAAGAAAAAAAAAACTATTTCTCAAGAAAAAATATTATTTTGTCCCAACCACCCTCTATTTTGTTTTGCAATCATTTCTCACTGTGAATCGTCTGTCGTTGTGTGATTACGAGAAAGGTTGGATGGATACAAGTTGGCAACTAAGGCACAGTTTTCATCGATTCATTACATGAGCGGTTTTCTTATCTGGCAAGATCATCGATAAAATCGTAACCAGCAGTAAATTTCGTGACACGCATGTCTGAAACCGAACATGCGTGAAAGTGGCAGATGTAATGAAACATTTTTGTACACAGGCATCGATGTTTGAAGTACTTCTGGGGTACGCCAGAACATGGGTTTGAAGACAGAAGTATACCACCTTGATATTTGACGTTCCTATACAGTATTTTTCCAAGCCCCTAGTTCCCCAGAAACGAGACCTCAAGCAGGTGTAATTTTTGTAACAGATTTCTCATTACCTATTGATCGGTCAAATTTTAATCGGTCTTTTTGTATTGCTCTTGAGAGTTGACTCTTTTTCAGTTACTCAGTATCGATGGCGACGTGAATGAAAGCTTGTGGGAAAGTATGGTAATTGATGACTCTACGTCATTACTACGTCATATTGTTACGTTGCTGTAACTTAAAATGTTTGTCAACACAGACATTTTTCGTAGCAGCTATTGACATCGCCACAAAGACGGGTTATGGTGTAAAGTAAAACCTTGAATAAGCCAATGCAAAGCAGTGAGTTAAACCACAGCTTGTGTCTCAAGGGTTTCTGATAAACTCAGCTGTTGATGAGTGCACGATTCATATACGGGGGAAAGTAAAAACAGAAAGGTAGTGTGGGATTTCTGTTTAAGCTGAAAAATACCAATAAAAATCAATTACAGTTTTTAAAGAATTTTGTTAAATTAGTCTTATCATTTGGTGAGAGCCTGCTGGACTACTGTCGAAGGCACTGGCCTTGCAATTTGACGTACGCTTGCAGGATCTATTCCTGTCACGTTCGTTACCAATTACTATAATGATGAAGATGTCGATTATGATTACTAATACTATTCCCAAGGCATCCCGATCTTCATTTTCCTCCCACACGTGGTTTCTATATGAAACAAAAACATTAATGGTTGGATTACATTAGAAGCTGTCTTCGCGAAATCAGCTAGGCCTTTGCTTAAATAATTTGTATCGACTGGATTGCAGCCTATATTTTGGAAAGCTGCGAGACAAAGAGAAAAACTGATTCAAAATTCTGCGAGATGTAATTTTTTTCATTTCTCTTATACGGCAGGGACGTTTCAAGCCAAGTTTTGTACTTGGGTAACTGGTACGTTAACCCTGCCCCCATCCTACGTACTTGAGCGACATTGAGAAGGGGCACTTCTTTCCGTCACCTATAACCAGTCAAAGAATGTGCTCGCACCCAAGTTCGCAATTCCATGCATACGGTATGACAGCGTGTTTGAATCTGTAACAGGTCAAAAGCAGGTCGTATTAAAGCTGCTGACTGGAAAGTTTCATTTAAAGGGAAGAAAAGCCTTAAAAGGCAACTGTTATCACGATTTCCGCACCAACAGACGTCAGTGCTATTCCCACAAGTTCCTGCAGAACGATTAATTTCTCTCTCAGAATATCCCAGCCCGTGGTTTTTCAGATGAAATTTTCATTCCTTTTGTAGATTCAATACAGTGAACTAAAAAGCTTAAAATTGAACTTTGAAAATTGAGACCACAAACTTAAGTGGGAGACAATTCACAAGTGGGTGTAACTGAATGCTCATCTGTTAGCTACTAGAAGCAAACAGTAGCTTTGTAACTATTATACCTGTGCTAGCATGGAAAACTACCTCGTGTGTGTATTGATTTTTCGTGACGGTGCTTCAAAAGGAGCACATAGGGAGGACTTTAACAGCACGTTTCCCACTTTCTGCGATGGTATCCTTCACAAAAGTACATGTACAGTGGTTCCTTCATCGTTACGTGATCTCGTCGGGGGATCCACACCAAACGTCCGTAAGGAATGCGCCCGACAAAATTTATTGGAGCATACACGTCTTCGAGCTATATCTTAAGGCAGGTTAAGCAACAGCCTCAATCTCTTGGCTCCTTTATCATTTTAGGTCATGCAATTTTTTTTTTTTAACACAACATTGCGGGGAAGTAACTGCATGACTAGTTAATTCTGACTTCAGATTACGACTTCTCATGTATTGACGTGAATATTAAATACTGCTAAGAGTAAATTTTGGAAGGACGTGTCAGCAATTAAAGTTGCAGTGATATGGGCGAAATTTGTTAATCAACTTTACTGCGGTTTTTTACTGTACATTTCGACTCTACGCGCATGCAAAGCTACGAGATTCCAAAAAGTTATGAACTATAATGGAGGCAAAGTGTCTATCTATACTCCTAAGCAAATTGTCACACATTTGTCTTGTACATTTTCCAGCCGTGAAATCCTTGCCGTTTATCTCTTGCATATTTTATAGTAGCCCATTGTTCATGTCAATCACATATTTAATAGTGTGAATCTTCGATCCCTCTCAATCACTTTGAGGCAGGCTACATGACATAACCTTCCAACTCAATGTAAAATTTGTAAAACCACAAATTTTACCCTGCTTAGCAATTGGCGTCAGTGTCTCAGTTTCTTCAGTGAACGATATTGATAACATCATTCTATTCCTATATGCGCAACTCTTCAAACTAGGAACTTCACGCAACGAAATCATTTCATAGTCCGTACCTCTTTTTAAGGCAAGTTTAGGAGACAGGTTAGAAGAAATGCCGGTTTGCCACATCTGAGAGGGTTTTAACACCATGATTTGTTGACAATTTACTGTTATCAATCTCTGACAGTTCTAAAACGTAGTTGAAAAGCATAGGCTTAGGGGTACCTCCCAGTTTGGGGGGGGGCTGAGACAATTTATGCC
>JAAAJZ020406517.1:0-12073 GCA_010015985.2 Actinopyga echinites
AGGGTTAGGATTTGCGTTCGGATTAGGTTTAAGGTTAAGGATAAAAAATTTGGGATAAGGATTATAATTTGGGTTAGCTTTACTGGTTAGAGTTAGGGAATATTCCGATTCGGTCTGGCGGACCTTTGATCTTGTGGACCTTAGGTCTAGTGGACCCTACTAGTGAAGGCTAGGATGGCTGGAGTTGATATGAAAATTTTAAAAATGTTGATACTTTGATGTGATTTGCTTCACATTTGATGCAAGGTTTGGGCGTTTCAGTTCTTAAATTTAACTATTGGTTTAAAATCTAATCTGGGTGGGAAACATTCAACAATTGCTGGAGATAATTCATAAACAGTCAGACACACAGAAAAAAAAAAATCAGGATTCCTTTATGTGCTATGTAATTCTCACTGACCTGCACATGTAATTACCCAGTCAAAGTGGCTTTATACAGTTTGTACATTTGCAGATATACTTTGAATTTGCCACTTTTTTTATGTCAATCAAAGTAAATGTTAACCATTGGTAAATTTTAATGATGTTACTGGGAGTGTATTTTGAGGTGATAGGAATCTGCCATTGTAAACAGTGCTATGGCCAAGTGTATAAAGGAAGTGGCATTCGAAGCGAGGAGGTGTAACAACTGGGATGTTTGGGGTTTGATCCCCAGGCTGGTCATAGAAAGGTGGGTTTTTCATCCAAGTGTAATCTACAGTTTTTCCATCTGATATGACTTTTGGATTGTGAAGACTTTAAATTTGAGTTAAAATGATGAAGAGGAGGCGGCCCTACATGAAGTTGTAATTAATCTATAGGCCTGTCCAGGCTTCTCACATGTTTGTGGCAGCTTAATAGCATTGTAAAATAACTGCCTCAAGGCCTGAACTATTAAGATGACAATGATGCTGAAGCTGATGATGACAATAAAAATGATGATTATTACTGTTATTACTATAAAAGTGTTTGGCTCTTTGCAGAAAACCTCCGTATGTCTTAGATTGTCATTATTAATGTTTTAGATTGTCATTATTATCGCTATAATCATTATTATCATTTTATTATCATTAAAATCATTTTATTATCATTATCATTATTATTTTTATAAAAGTGTTTGGCTTTCTCTGCACAGAACCTCCTAATGTCTTAGATTTTTAGTGGTATACTCGCTCGGCCAGTCATCTACTGTAGGTCTGTATGTGACCCTGGGTCAAGAGGCTGACATAGCACCTTCACCAGGGGCCAAATCTGTCATGGATATTTTGTATAGCCAGCAAAAAAGTACAAACAGTTACCATGGTGCCTTAGAAATCTCATAGTTTTTACATCTTCTGAACTTACAACAAATAAGAAACCAGTGCATTTTTTTTTTCAGAGTGCACACCAATGGCCCTATTGCAGTGTGTGTCACCTGCTAGTGCCAGTGGGTGTGTGAAACAAAAAAAATGTCAACATTCTCAAAGATCGGCAAAAAATTCCTGAACATTTTCACTCGGATCACTCCCTCTGATGTGATGACCGTAAAAGAATGTTAAAAACAGAATTTGTTGCTGGTATCTCCTGAAGAGAATCTTAATCTGCACCTTCTGGTGAAACTTTCAGTTGCTATGTTGGGTATGGGAGATTGAAGCAGCTGAAGGTTTTACTTTTTGTACCAGTGAGAAAAAAGAGCAGGTGCACAGTGCAGTGCACTGTTGCCATGGCAACAGACTGGAAATTAATGTTTTTTTTATTTGTTGTTTTTCTTAATCTTTCAACCCATTGTTTTGATTTTGAAATTTTTTAAGGTTGGTAGTTTGCCCAAAACAAAAGTGTAAAGTTTACAAAAATTCCAAAACCCAGAATGTTATTATGGTATAAATGCAATGTTTTCTTTGCAGAATCAACTTGGGATGCAAATTGCATAGCAAAACATAACACTTGCTTGGTTCAAGTTCACTTTGGTAGAAATTAGAATATAGGTAACTTCAGCTGCTAGCATTCAGATGTAACAGGACAACCAGTTCAAGTGTTCAATAAAGATCAGTCCAGTCAACCCAGAAAGAAACACAAAAATTTGACTTTATCCAACCCAACTCCAATAAACTAAGGCTGGCTATGTGCTCTACCCTTGCAATGTTCTTTTTGCAAATACTTTTAAATAGTTTGTGCTAAATTCCCTTTTTTCTTCTCAGTGGAGGCACTGAACCCAGTATGAGATAGAGCTCCCTCTAGTCACTATGCTCTTCCTTTCAAAATGGTGGATATCCATTTTACCCAATTCTTTGAATTTCCCTTCAGTGACAACATGGAACATGACTTGTGAAAATAATTTGAGTCTGTCTATAAATAAAATCATCTTTTTTTTCTGATCACGTTGCTTCATCTATCTTAGTCACGCCCCTTGAAATCTTTTTAATAGTCCACAAGGAGTTGTACTGTCAGTACTTGCCCAAAAAGTATGTGAAAGAAAAACATCATGTCTATAGCTTTCTTATGTCTTCAGGATAGTCATGCTGACGAACATGTCATGGGCATTTATCCATCTCACATCCTGTCTGTGACAAGGAAGGTTGTTTTGATTTCAAGTGATTCATGCTTAAAAGACGACAAGTTGTTCTCGACTTAACGTAAGCAGCCAAAAGGGAAAGGCGTATCATTTCACCATAAACGTTGGTGTTCTTCCCAATAGACAACAAGCTGTAATGTTCTATTTATATCATGTTTTAGCTAAACAGACCTGGGAACTCAAATCTTTATTCATCAAGGCATATGAAAGAGAAAATAAAAGGTCCCTGGTGAAATTGAATCAAGACGGTTGTGACGTGTAGACTGAAAGCTTGATAAGGCAATATTTAGAAGAAAGCCTTTCCTGCTGTAGACTGTGTGAAATATGTTATTTATAGTATCTTATGTAATAGTGGTTAATGCTTGAGCTCCATCTTAGAGGTTGGGTGGGTACCAAACTTTCATAAATGCAAACTTGTACAGGATTTGGATATTTTGAATGATCGGAAGTTATCCATGGCAATTTGTGTTAGAAAAGCAGCTTTGAAATAAAATGGAAACTACGACCAATTTGTTAAGTAGACAAAGTTGTAAACTCAGCATTCCGAGCCTAAATTTTGAAGTTGACTTATTGAAGCATGGTATACAGTATTCTGTCAGCCAACTTTTAAGACAAACTCCTACAGAGATGTCAAATTAAGCTTTTCAGATTTCCTGAGAGTATGAAGAGGAAGGACACAGCTCATCTTAACAAAGTGTACAATATAGAAATCTTTGAAATTTGCTTCTTTTTCCCCCTTCTTCTTCGCAGTGGTTGTCTAGATGAAGGTTTGGAAAACCTGTTGTGTTCATCCCAAGGAAATGTACTGGTGGTCAAAATCACTGACTGTCCTCATGTTTTTACAAAAAGGTAAAGAGAGTGTGAAGTCGTATAGAATTAGGATGAAAAGTCATGACCAGACAGATGCATCACTAAGAAATAGGTTTGCCCTAGGTATTAATTGAAGAAAAATTATAGTTTAGATAAGTAGGGGAACATAATAGGACTAGGGAAACTCTTGATTCATTCTCTACCCCCCCCCCCCCCTCCCAGCCCCATTCCCATCTTCTTCACAGCAGACACCACTGGTATTTTCCTTACATATGAATTAGGAGAATGAAGGTTGTGTCCTTGAATCTTCAAACATCTGTAATGTTATGCTTCTTCAGAGGATTTGGCATATTTTTCATGACTGTTAAAATTTTCAGCAACTTCAGCTGGCTGTTGTATCCAATAAAGAGTACTTCAAAGTAATGCCATTATAAATGTGAATTGTAGAAAATGTTTATCAATTTGTTCCATTTAACTGTTTTCTGTGCAACTCCCCTTTGGATTAACCCACTTCCTCCCCCCAGATGATATCCTCAGACTGCCACCCCTGGACAGTCTTCACCTAAAAATGCCCAGCCCTGACAATAAGTCAGTCCTAAGTTGCTGTGGGGATGGGCAGGTCAAAGTTCACGAGGTTTATGTTAGCAAACTGAATGCTGTATATCGCCTTTTACACACTGTTAGTTTGAAACTACACAAAGAGATGTACATCAGCCTCATTTTTTGAGCTGTACTGTAATTCATGTTAACACTTAGTACTACTAACAGATTGTGAGAATCAATATTTCATCCTGTGGTAGTCTTTGTGCTTGGGGATTCTGCACAAAAATTTTTACCAACAGAAGATATCAAGTTCCAACATCACAGCTGCCAACCCACCCCTAGAGCTACATCCTTGTAAGTGTTTGTTTTGCGGACAGCACTGTTTATCCACTGATACACTTAGAATCAGTATCAATCATCATCATCATCATCATCATCGTCATCATCATCATCATCATCATCGTCATCATCATCGTGATTTATTTTATCTATACATACATGCATACATTCATAATAAACACAGAAACAATATATGGTGTGGTATAAACAGAACACTAAAAAAACAATTTATGTTTATCTTGGCTAGTGCCCTTAAAAGAAAAGTATTATGAAAACCCATTCCCACTCCCAAACCCAACCCTTGAAAAAGGAGGTCAAAATGGCAATTCAATCAGAGTAATTTTGGATTAAATAAGCTTTAAGTTTCCTTTCAGAAGTGACTCTCATAAGTAATCCAATCAGCCTGGATCCCCAAAATATGTTCTTTATAATTTATGTGGAATAGTTTGCAATTTATATGCATGTCTATAGCAAGAAATGTCAGATTTACTCTCTAAAGGTCTCTAAAACTAAAAGGACCTTTTGCTTGGTTGTACCATATCGTTACTCGTACTACATGTCACACAAAACCACAGCTAAACACTTATACTGGTATAATCTGTCTGCATAGTTACAAAGCAGTAGCAGAGTTTGCCAGTCTCAAGTAAAATTTCCTATATCATTTGTTAGTTTGAATAATAACTCATTAAAGTAACTTAACATGGAAATTGTCATTTATTGACAGAATGACATCATAGCTTGTCAAAATTTGTAACAGTCACTTAATGTGTACATAAAGTCTAAAATTTAAACAAATTTATGTCTTAAAGGCTAAAAAAGTTTATTTAAAGTACTGAATTTAAAAAGATAAGTTTAGGAATAGTTTGTGATGTCATTCTTGTGCTACTCATATTACTGTCTTTGTTTATCTTATTTCCTGTAACTTGAAAAGCCATTACCACTTTTATCAAAATTTAGTCTAGGTTGGATTTTGGATTGTTTTAGAGTGACTTAAATGTACAAGCCACCTTCTCAAAACATGCTGTGCAAGAAGAAAATAAATTTTCCCAAGTTATACAAACATTTTTATTTAAAAGAAAACAAAAGCAGGCATTGTGAGTGGCACAAAAAGGCTCCCTCCCTTCCCTTGACAAAACTTTCTTACGGTAGGGGGGGGGGGAACAATTGCCGTTCCAACACGACAATCACATTCAAACACTAAATCAGGCCTAATTGAGTAACGACATTTCACGAAAACCTACTATATTTACTTTTCTCACTTTTTACCGTCCAATTACCCCTAGATACACCTCCCGATCCTAATACTTTAAATACTTTAAACGAAGCCCTCCCAGACTATGGGTGAAAACAGTAAGATACTCACAGCTGCTTTTCTCTGTAGAGACCTTGAATTGGACGCTCGGTGAGGGACGAAAACCAAGTTTACCTCGTAAACTATAAGTAAAAATACAGCCCGACCATGTGCCTGCGGTGTAAAGCCCTCAACGGCCCTCAAAAGTCCTCAGCGACCCTGAATACCAGCAGCGGCTACACGACGACTAAGTTCCCTCACCGAGACGTCCGCCCTGTTGCAAGATCTTACGGCAACTAACTTTCCCAGTACAACAATTCAACCCAACCGTTTGATTGACCAAGTACAAGAAATATGTTAAGCCGGGCAGGTATGCCCTCACACCCCTGTACTCTGAAAAGGCATGAATATTCAAAAGAAAATACAAAGTAAAACATTCTCAACCTCGGAAAACACCTGTGACATTACTCCCTTCTCAAGAGAATTATTTACTTTGGTTTTACATAAATCGTTGAATAATTACATATTTACAGAAGCAATCTCTTACTCTGGGCATCTACTCAAAAAGTCGGCTCCAACATTGTCTTTGCCCTTTATACATCTAACCACATACCTGTATGGCTGCAAACTCAACGCCCATCTTAATACACGTGGATTGTGAATTTTTGCAGTTTTCAAGTAGGCTAGGGGATTGTGATCGGTTTCAATGACGAACTCCTTCCCATACAAATACAAGTAAAACTTGGATACCGACCAAACAACAGCTAAGCATTCTCTTTCAATAACTGACCACTTCTTCTCCCGAGGGAGCAACTTTCGACTAGCGTAACTTATAGGATACACTTGCTCTCCATCAGATTGCAAGAGCACAGCTCCTACCCCTATATCTGACGCATCAGTTCTTAGAATGAATGTTTTCTGAGCATCCGGTAAATGCAATATGGGTGAAGACGACAGTCTTAATTTCAGAGTGTCAAAAGCATTTTGCTGAGCTTCTCCCCATTCAACTTGTTTAGGGCCTCTAGATTTTGTGAGATCAGTCAGTGGGGCAGCAATAGCAGCAAAGTTGGGAATGAATTTTCTATAGTAGTTTGCTAACCCAATAAATGATCGTACTTCTTTCTTAGTGCGTGGTCTTTGAACTCCCCAAATTTTCTTAACCTTGTCTGGCTGTGGTTTCATCAGACCATCCCCAATGATGTGTCCTAGAAAATCAATCGACGTAGCCCCTAGAAAACACTTTGACGGTCTCGCTGTCAAGCCAGCCTCCCTTAATCTGTGGAATACAGATTTCAACGTTGTCATGTGCTCTTCCCAGGTACTAGTAAAAATCAAGATATCATCGATGTAATTAATTACATTCTCCTGACCATCCAATAATTTCCTCATCATTCGGGTAAAGACAGCGGGAGCATTGACCATACCGAAGGGAAGAACCTTAAATTGAAATAGCCCATGGCTTGTAATAAAAGCCGTTTTTGGTCTGTCTTCTTCCACTACCGGAATTTGCCAGTACCCCTTTGTCAAATCTAAACGGGAATAAAACTTTGCTGTCCCTAGTTTGGCCATTAGATCCTCGGGGTTGGGAATTGGCTCTGGGTCGAATACAGTGACATTATTCAGCTTTCTAAAGTCAACGCAAAATCGTATTGACCCGTCGGGTTTCTCCACCAAAACTATAGGAGACGCATATGGCGACTCGGACTTTTCAATGACATTTAGTTTCAACATAGCATCTATCTCCCTTTTCACAATGTCCTGCGTGGCTAGTGGGATGGGATAAGCACGTGACCTAACAGGATCATCTGTTGTGAGGTTAATTTTATGCTGAACTAAGGTAGTGCAACCCGGTAAATCCGTAAATACATCTGAATACCTTTTTAAAATCTTACTACACTCAAGTTGCTCGCCTTCCCTTCTCTCTGTAGACACTATCACGTCATCAACACTTTCTACCTGCTCTAAAGAAACCAAATCAACATTAGCAAAATCACTTTCAGATGTATCTTCATTAATTACTTTCACTTTCATCACCGCACCCACTACTTCTGGTGATCTACCATTATGTCTCACAGGTGTGATGCGGGGCACATACAATTTCAATAAATTGGCATGGAAGGTTTTCTCGTTACCATTGACCAACAATCTGTAGTCACTCAACCCAATTTTTTTGATCACCTCAAAAGGTCCTTTCCACTGCATTAAAAGCTTGTTAGAATCTGTCGGTAACAAGATTAGCACCATATCTCCCACCTTAAATTTTCTATCTTTAGAACGTACATCAAATGACTTCTTATACCTTTTGGCAGATTTCAACAATTCATTTCTAGCCAACTCACAAGTAGCTTCAAGGCGGTCTCGTAATTCCATGACGTATTGATAAGTGCTTTTCACTTCTTCCTCTAATTTCTCACCCGACCACACTTCCTTTAAAATAGTTAACGGTCCACGTAACATTTGCCCATACAACAATTCGAAAGGGGCAAAACCCAAGCTCTCTTGGGGAGCTTCCCTATACGCAAAAAGTAGGGCAGGGAGATAACGGTCCCAATCTGCTGGTCTTTCACTACACATTTTACGCAACATTCTCTTTAAGGTACCATTAAAACGTTCCACCAACCCGTTACATTGCGGGTGGTACGGGGTAGTGTTCAACTGCTTAATAGACAACAACCTACCCACCTCTTTCATTATGCTCGAAGTAAATTGACTACCCAGGTCACTTAAGATTTCCTCTGGGACTCCAATTCTAGAGAATATATCTAACAGGGCCTCTGCTACTGTCTCAGTATCAATACGAGGAAGGGCCACAGCCTCAGGGTAGCGAGTGGCAAAATCCACCAACGTGAGAATATACCGATTTCCACGTGCCGTCATCGGCTGTAAAGGGCCCACTAAGTCTACCGCGACCCTCTTGAAGGGAGTGTCGATCAGGGGCATCGACCCTAAGGGTACTCTACTAACTCTTCCTTTTGGGAAGGTGCGTTGACACACATCACACGACGCGCAGAAACGACGAACATCGCCCTGTATTCCTGGCCAGTAGAAATTCGTCTGTATTCTGTCAAGGGTTTTCTTAACTCCTAGATGTCCTGCCATAATTCCTTCGTGCCCTATCCCTAGCACTTTCTCTCTGAACTGTGTTGGCAAAACCATCTGATTGATCGGATCTGAAGAACTTGCCAGAGACCTTATGTATTCTCTATACAACAACCCTTTCGCGGTTATAAACCTCGTTTTTGATCCTTTAGCGTACTCCTTAACTACACCCGTTTCGGCTAACTTCCACAACTTTGACAATGTGTCATCAGATTGTTGGGCCTTTACCATCTCTTCAGGAGTTACTTCTAAGTCTGAACTCTTAAGGACTTTAAGTGGTTTAATAGGCCTCTCCCTATTCCTCTTTTGACTCCTCGTTTCTACAGCAGCATAATTTGTACCTGCAGTTTGCTCTTCAGGTGCCTCTCTGACACTAGACTGAATACCTACAGGACTCCACTTAAGATTTGGATTCTCAGGCTCTAGAGCACCCTCAATATTTCCAATAATAACATCATATAGAGGCTTTTCCATGCAGAGTACTATTACTGACCCTTCAAAATATGGTGAACTAATAAACACCTTGGCTAAAGGTACATCACGAACTGTGCCATCAATCAAAACACATTTCTGAGTTTCATCCAACATTTGACTGCGGTCTAGTAAGTCTCTTTTAACGACAACTGAACTACAACCGGTATCTCTCAATACATCGACAACTTTGTCATTGACCACTCCCTGCCGAACAGGCATACACGTTGCGGGAGCACAGGCTGCAGTGACTATGGGAAGCTTATGCCCACATACTAATTCAACAGAATCAAAACTTCCATCGTTACAACTACACAATTCTGGTTTGGAGCCCAACAACATACTAGCAGTTTGAGCTTTCGATTCTTCCGTTTTGGCTTCATTTACTCGAAGGCCCGCCCCCTTTTCATTAGTGGTTCCAACCTTTTTCCGACAATCCTTTGCCACGTGGCCAACTTTTCCGCAAACGAAACAACTTCTTCGTTCTTTGTATTGTTGTGTACCACTAGTTTCACTCTTTGTTTGTGAATTTTGGGGCTGAGTAAATTTGAAATTTGACTTGCCTTTGTCACTGCTACCTGACTTCCTCTTACCTCCATGGTAGGTAATACGTGCCTCGGTATACCTGTCCGCAGAGATAGCCATGTCCGATGCCGTCTTCAGGCCCCTTTCTTTCAGAAAAATTGCCAGTTCCTTGTCACTGGAATTAATTAGTTGCTCCTGCAACATCAAATCAAACAAATCTTTATAATTCTTGTTTGTACCACTCGATTCAATCCACCGATTGAAATGAACTTTAAGTCTATCAACAAACTGAACATACGTTTCAGATACCCCACACCTAGCAGATCTAAATTTATTTCTATACCCATCTGTTGTTAACGCATATTTGCGTAATAAAGCCGATTTCAATTTTTTGTAATCACATGACTCTGCTACCTGCATACTTGCATATACAGCAAGAGCTCTGCCAGTTAGCAATGTACTAAGTAAACTTGCCCACTGTGATTCGGGCCACCCTGCCGTGGTTGCAAAATTTTCAAACCTAGACAAATAATCATCTATTTCATCACGGCCATCCTGAAACGGGGATAACTGTGGCAATTTCACCCTCTTTGACAAAGAAATTTCAGGCTCTTGGGTACCTCCCGCAACCTGAGCTTCCTGCAATCGCAACTCAAGCTCTTTCATTTCCATTTCATGTTTCCTAACTCTTTCTTTATCTTCTCGTGCCTCCTTCTCAGCTTTGGCACGTTCTTTTTTCTCAATAGACTCTCTGTTTTGAGCAAAATCGAGCAGCTCCTGACCGGACAACCCTATTTCTTTACCCAAATTGACGTATTTCTCAAATTCCATTTTAATACGCTATACACTTCTAAAGTGGTTACAAACAATTACTTCGACAGACATGCATATGAAACTAACAAACATGTAGGCTACTCTTTCTGTCAAGGCAGGCTCTCACAACCTTTCCAAGGTTTTTTTTTTTTTAAATTTTAAACCCTCACCCTTGTTGCAATTTCCCGGATAGGCCCCCAAAATGTCACGAGTTCGTTTAGACTAAAAATTGCTTGGTTGCGAGAGCATTGACACGACAGAAAGAGCACAAAAGTCGGAGTTATTACTTGTCAAAACTAAGAAAATGTATTACAAAATTGGCTTCTTAAGCCTTTCAGTCTTATAACAGTAAACATGGTCCACAGAACATTCTTACAGGTTACTCTGATACGCTGGCTGGGGAGATACAGTCACGTGGGCTGACGTAAGGCACCGTGCGACGGAATTAAATGTGCTACAGCTCATCCAGCCATTAACGAGTAGAATACATCACAGTCAGGTCCAGCCACGGGGAAAATAGAGATTACAGTCCAGCCATGGGAGTAAACCGTTACACTCCAGCCATGGGAGTCCAACCGTTACAGTCCCGCCTTGTGTGTGTGTGTGTGCGTGTGTGTGTGTGTATGTGTGTGTACATATATTTGGTTGCTAACTTGAAGCTCCTTCGGAGCTTGCCTTCACTTTCTTATTCATACAGAGAACTCAGATTGGGACAGGTTACTCGTCCATTATTGCAGGCTAAAGCAATTCAGTGATTCGGTTTAATTGGCGGTAGTGCAGAATTTTGCAACAATTTTAGAGACGAAGGACTTGTTCTCTTCCTGACTTTTACCACAATCAACATGAACTCGAGCTACTAATCACTTATTTTCTTTTACTTGTCCTAATCACAAGAAGCTTTTACTAATTTTCTCGCTTACAACCCGGGTAATATACTCGATCTCATAATTACAACAATGCAATCAACATTAAATTCTAAAATGCCAGCCAAAATAAAAGCATCGACTGTAAATGAATTCATTGGGAAGCGCCCAAGGGACAATTGATGGTAAATTCGACATTTCCAGTCAGTATATGAATAAAACACTACTACATTTTATAACACGTACTCAACGTTGCTTTAAATTATTTTACATTTGTAATTTCATCAGAATGGTAAAAACCGTGTATGGTAATGGATGTGAAGAGGACGAGTGTTAATGGACTGTACGTTACTAGCACTAGGGGAACGCTGCGTGACCTTTCACAGTGTGCGTTGTAGATCCGACTGCTTAAGTAGATCCACTTGGGAAAGAAGAATGTGTGTAAAACTCGTAATGATTTTCGCTAATGCAACACCTTCGAGATGTAGTAGACGGAATGAAAGAACCCATAAACCGAGAAGCTGAATGAACGACTCCCTCCATAAGCTGTTTTCATAAGAGTAGCAAGTTGACAGTATTAGCTATAATCAAGGCCTGGCAATCCCACAGTAACGGTCGTATACGCAGTTGAAGTCACACATACCCACCCTCGCTGCCTTGCGGGGTACTGGGAAAGGACCCAGTAAGGAACTCACGGGATTTCCCCGTCGGCTGCCCGCGAACTCGGCCGGTAGTCGAACGTGCTTGAGGGGGGGGGCTGCACTGCAAAGGCAGGCACGAGCGGCCGCA
>JAAAJZ020407619.1:0-12068 GCA_010015985.2 Actinopyga echinites
GTAATCATGCCAAGCCTTTAACACGAAACATTCAGTCATAACATTGTCAAATATCTGCTGACGAAACACTTTTTTTCTGAATCTACTGTTCTTGTAAAAAAAAAAAGAGCATTGAAAATTCCTGTGCTCATTATTCTTGCAAAAAATTGCTACAAAAGCAAATTTTTCAGACAGAAAAGTCTATGAACTAATGGTATTGATACTTGATAATGATATAAATCAATGTACATGATAAAAACACTTACACTAATCTCTGCACACCTTTGAGATTGGAATGTAAGATTATGTGCCAACAGACATATGACTGCTGAGAAAGACACGAAATTGTGAAATCTGAATCCTAAGAAACTTTCAAAAGTTGCAGGTGAAACAGATTAAGGTACCTAAATGAATATTTTATCTTACCTTTGAGTAGGTACCCTGACTTCATGAAGGTAACTGGTTGGTGTGCCTTGGGCAAGGCCAGTCTTTTTTAGGGCTGCTTTGTTGACAGACTCCCTGAGCTGGGTCATTACCTCTGGAGTGTCAGCTGTGGACAGAAACAAAAGAAACAATCAAAAACAGAAATGGGAGACAAAACAAAACATGAGAAAATGTTGCTTTTTTTTTATTAACCTCAGATGTGATGAAATAGAATGCAATATAGAAAAGAAAAATATTGAAGACTGCTGGATGTAGTGAGATATGATACATGCAAAAACAGAAGCATGAGGATGAAACAGCATTCTTTTTTCTTCAACTAGTTTTCTTTGACAACTCAAAAGTTAAAATTTCAAAACTGGCAAAGCAAATTGCTTCTAGTAGTTTCTTGCATTTAGTAAAGAATAAAGGTGGTGAAGATGATCTAGGCAACAGGTTATCTTTTGGCAGGATAGAGGGCTATTTACTTCAGTAACACAACTTTCTCACAATCTGAGCAAACTTTGACTTAATGGGGGTTATCAAAAAACATTTTTTATACTGTTGTGTCACGCTCATGCACTGGGAGAACTCCTGATTGTCATCTTTACGTTACTTTATACAATTTCTTCATGTATTTTATACAAATTTTGACATGTTTCTGAAAACAAGAAGTACAAGAGACATAATGACTGGGTGGTTGGGGCACATGATAAAATCATTGTTTATGATTGGATGAAAGTGTAGGCAATTAAGTCTGCCTCATGGAAGATTCTTGAATCAGTCTTGCCAGGGAACCCGCAGCAGAATGACTCTGTGCTATATATGTGCATGCAAAATCACTGTAATCACAGTGATAACGTTAAAGCATATAAATCGAGAGATATTTGGACCAAGCTACCAATAACGGAGACTAAGGAAAACATGACACTCACTAAAAGGAGATATCAACATCACAGCAATGTTTCAAATGATGTTTATGTATTAAAAGGACTACGGTCTCACCCCAAATATGTTTTTACTCTGAGGCTATAAGAATTCACAATAGGTCACCGTCTTTTGACTGACAACAACTTGGGAAAATTCAAACATAACTGCAAGTCTGAACCAGCTGCAGTAATTGGTCAAACCACACTGACACAACTGATGTCAAAATGTCCTTGAAGCACAGTGTACAGTGTTGTCAGAATTCTCAAATTACAAGAAGTACTGCAAAGCCACACAATGCTGTATCTTCAGTAGAACTGGCCCTATGCAATTAAAGTAGTATCTCATTCTGGAAGTTTCTAAAGCAGCCTTTGAATTGGGGGAAGGGGCTTAAAGTAAACTAGGTTGGGTGAATTTTCACTGTTTGGGGTGAGGTCATAGTGCCTTTAAGTACTGGTGCTAATACAGTAAATGAAGAATCATTCATAAAGATGATGGAATGAGGTAGGAAACATATCGGTATTGTAATAGTTGTGGGTTTTTTGAATGATGACACATCTGAACAATGTTAACACTGTAAAGCCTGCCAACAGTAAAAGGACGTAATTCCAGTGCTCGGGTCTGGGGCACACAGTGATAAAAGTGGTGCTAGTGTCACAAAACTTCAAATACGTTGAATATTTGATTCTTCTGCCTCCAACGGAGTAAATCTTACAAAGCCTTGCTCACACATGTGACATATTAGCAAAGGAAAGTGACCACGGATTCTACCAGGAAGTTTTAAGGGGGGGGGGGGGAGATATACTTGGGGTTTTGCCAGAAAGTTTATAAGGTTGGGGCATATATGACTGCTAAACCATGATTCCAAACTAATGCTGTTCTGGGCCCATAACACAAGTGGGCACAGAGGGACAGAGGCTTCCTTCAAATCCCCCACAAGGTGCAGTTTGATAAGTTCACAAACTACTGCAAAGAAATTCTCCTTTAGCAAGAAAGACATGATACTGACAATTAAAATTTTTCACTTGGGAATAAAAAAGGGGGGGGGGATTTCACTTCCCCATCATCCAGAAGGGGGGAGGGACATGGTGGAAGTCCTGGTAGCACAAGAAGTACATTCCTTTGTTAATTTTTCTTGCTTGTGGCGGCTAAAGCAGCTCCTGAACCTGTATTTTCATAATTTAAATTAATTGATCCTATCAGTGCAGTATGGAGGGACTGATTTCTTTTCTTTTTACAGTACAACAAAATTGGACCCCAATCAAACATTTCTGTTAAAGGGTAAACACATTTATTTTGAAATTAACACAATATTTTGAAAGTACCATTTTCTGCAGAACGATCACTTTTCCCTGTCATTGATAAAAAATTCAATGTTAAAACAAGTTTCCTGGAATCAATTTTATGCCTCTAAGGTAAAATCACACATTGGAGGGACTGCTTTGTCCTGTAAACCATGAAATTTACAACATACAAAATGGAGGTGGCATTTTGCCCATTGCAAGTAGAAAACACATGAAACTACCTTTTAGTGACCATTCTTTGACATCAACTTTGGCAAAAGACAGTCATACTTGCACGTTGCGCTAGCTGGAAGCAACAAATTGTTTTTAATTTGCAACAAAAGTCCAAGCCTGGACTTAATAAAACTATGCAGCAGGCAGCACACTGAGACAATAAGAAACTGATTACCATTATCTGGTGATTTCTTGAACATTGAAGAAGCTTTCTGGAATGGTGTTGCCTGTGTCTTTGGTGTTGTAGCAGGATCAAAAGACACTGGTGGGGTTGGGGGTAGCAACCCAACCCCATTACCTAAAAACTGCATACAGAAAAGGAAACAACAGTATTAAATAATCGCTCTCAAAAAGGGAAAGCTCAACCTGTTCATTTTTATGGGCAAAATATATCCTCATTTCACTCCCATCCACCCAAGTGCTCTTCCTTACACTAACCCAAAGGTGTACGAAGTGGGGGAACCAGGGAGTACTCTTGCCCCCCACTATTCAAGGACCAAAAGTCGTTATTTGTTCCCACTATAAAACTAAAAAAATTTCAGTTATTTACATTACAGTTTGCATAATATGTTGCACCAAATTGCATCTAAGGACCTTCAAATGTTAAAAAATATTATCTATATTGATAAACATCTCAAAACAAGATCGGGAAAGCTTATAGACTCTTGTCAGATTATCCACCATCATTGAAAAAGATTACCAACATGTTCAATGCAAATTCATTGGCATTGTTACCACATCACAGGCAGCACTTGAACACCAATCCAGACTGCACTGTGAAATAATATCATGTACCATGATAACTGACTCTGCTTATTTACCCACACTGTTACAGGTGTGACTGGTTGAGCAGAAATCATATCCTTAACCACTTTCCTATCAAAAAAATTATGGAAATGGCACACACTTTGTACAAAATCCGTAAGTCAACATGGAAGCATCAACGTGCTGTCTGGCATTGGCTTTCATATAACATTGTAAGTAAAGAAAATCTCAAAAAACAATCACTCTGGCAACCATGTTGTTCTGAACTCTCCAAGGGGTTTACATTTTGACCCCAAACTAGCATTTTTCACAACTTTAGATTATACACTAATCAGGCCCAGCTTTTGAAAAAAATTTTCAGGTTGTCCATCAGACAACTTGAAGCCATAGTTTGGTGGCCCAAAATATATGTTGGTTGTTCAAATGACAATGACATAAAACAGATTAGCAATTTTATTTCATGTCTCTACCATGGCAAACACATATTTTAAATAACATGCTTTCCACTGACTTTTTTCTATTTTATGTGATTTAATGATGAAAAACAGTCAATATTTACCCTTATCTCAATACCACTTCTTCAGGGGACTTTTATGACCAACTTTCTTGCTGAAGTAGAGAACTATTCAACAATAAATAAAATCTACTTGTCCATCGGACAAGTTCAGAGAGAAAAAGTGGTTATTTGATTATCTGACCATTATTTTGACAAAAATGCAAACCCTAGCACTGCTTGTACATCTTAACAGAGTTACAATGCCGTTTTCTCTTACATGACGAGGGGATGCCTTCACTAATGTATCTCTGGTGGGCAGTTCCACACCCTCTTCTCTGTACTTGAGCAGCTGCAAGACTGATCTCTCCAGGTCTGGGAGAACTTCCTCAGCAAGAGAATTTCTGAAACAGAATATTGAATTTTGGAAATTAGACTTAAAGAAACCACAATAACACTTCCTTTCACTTTTGAATTCTCAGATTGTGAAAATTTTCTTTTTCTCATTGTTTTAACAAAGTGTGACTGGTCTATAACAAGCAGAGCCCATGCCTGTTCATGAGTATTCAGCTGGTCAAATCAACTGTTTTCTAGCCCTGGTAGGGTAACTTTTCATGACTTGGAAGTCCCAAGTTCTGGCAGGGAATCAAGAGGCGACTCCACTTTTCTACAAGTTACATTCTAAACTCATGGAACAAGATGGTACTAGTGATAAAAATGTACTTAAACAATGTAATCAAGAGTTCAAAAAGTTTCCATTTCTTATCAGTGTGAATAATTAAGTGTTGAAATTTTACATAGCAGTTCTGAGATTTTTGTTGGGTTTTATGGTAAAATGGTTGGAAATCTAAATGCTTTTATACACAACAACTGCTACACAGGTTTGCATTTGTGTAGCGATTTGACCATTTTGTGTAGCAAAATGTGATGTGATACCAGATAAATTATTCCCTGGTTATCTTTCACAATTTTCCTTAAAAGTACTATAAAACCTGGCTCTCGCTCTTTGCTCAGTCTCTAGTTTCCACTTGAGTTCCATTCTTTGACATCACCACCTATGGAGAGGAAAAGCCTTTGGGTCTACTGGTGTATGGGATACTCATAGAACTTAGGAGGCAGTTCTCCAGGGTGATAAGTTTTGATAAAGGATTATGCAGTGAAAATAAAGTGTTGCATATGACCTGTGGCAGTTATGATAACTATTATGACTCCTAATGGAATTAGAAATCAATTTTGCTATCAAGTATATGCAAATGGTCACATTTTGTGAACAGAATATAGAGTTACCAGTAAGAGCAATGAGTCGCAAGGAAGAGGCAATGTTAATTATAAACCAGTCACAATGATGAGCAGATTACCACTGAAGCGTGATGAGGTTATTTGAGCCTACAAGAACATTGCCTAGTATTTTCAGTTGTTTCCTATAAAACTCTTGCATCCTGATTTGATCATGGAAGTACTTCCTTGAGAAGTGCAAACAAGATTTGATCCGGCTGTCATTTATGGTTTATAAAACTGTTTCAATAAAAGGGACAACTGCACAACATTCTTGTGCATTTTAAATGGACCACCACTTGAATATTAACAGTTAATAATCAAAATTAAAAACACCATGGACAAAGTTTCAAGAAGATCTATTGATATTTGTGGGAGAAGCAGCACTAGATCGTCTTTGCAATGATAGCTCCCTCCCCTAAATGACCTTTGACCATAATTTTCCCAACACTACATGAAAGCCATAACTTTACAGTTACCGTGACCATATTTCAAGAGCTGTTGATATTTGCTTAGGTGGGAGGAGGAGCAGCATTCGATCTTATTTTTAAATGATAGCCCTCTCCCCTACATGACCTTTCAACTTAAGTTCCTTTAGGCAGCATGAGACCTTATTTTAAAATGGTCACTGCGACCAAGTTTAAACTAGATTTACTGGTATTTGTATGAGAAACAGCATTTCATGTACTTAAAAATGGTAGCCCACTCCCCTAAACCACCCCTTAACTTTATTTCACAACACCACACAAGAACCACATTTTAAGGGTAACTGCAACTAAATTCAAGAAAATCTTTCACTATTTCTGACAGATGCCCTTAAAAAATTAGTCTCCTCCCTTTAATGACCTAAATTAATGATCACTGTTTGGGCACCACTATGAATACATTTCTGTCCCACAATTTCAAGATCCATTGATATTTGTGGAAGGAGAAGCTTTCTGCAAAATTTCAAATAATGACCAAAAATGAACCTTGAATAACCTTTGACCACCTTGGAAAGCTCATGACTCAACGATTATTGCGTCCAAGTTTCAAAAAGATTTACAGAACAATGTGTGAATGGCAGCCATTTTTGCAAATGTTAACAGACAGACAGATGGATAAACAGTTGATAGATAGACAGACTCCCTGTAATCACAATAGCTCACAACAGCTTGGCTGGTATGAGCTTAAAATGTAAACTCCAAAATGAGGTGTAACTCCACAGGCTGCAAGCAATAGACTGCAAAAGTACTGTGATTGTAAAACACTTCTGTTTTCATCCACTGATGTCATGTTACAAGACTTGTACATTACAAGCAGAGGTTACACGTATAACTGGATAAGGAGGCAGAGGGGAAAAGGCAGAGACAACTACAAACTCATCATTCTAATCAGCACACTCCAAGTCTATCACTGAGTCATTTTTAAATCCCAGTGAGCACTGCCAAAATGGGAGGTCATGAGTCCTAGTCATTCAACTCTATGTTGTGACACTTATCATAAGCCAACTATCAAAATAAAATAAAATACAACTGACTGACAATATCACCTAATTTAAGCCTTGCATACATCTGGAATGTATTACGAGTAGGAGCAGTCATACATGCATTTGGGTACAAAGGTTAACAGAACCAATGACAACAAAAGCATATGCTTCACACAGAGTACAGGAAATGTGTAGGAACTCAGCATGTACGGTCCTATCGATAGTTTCCCTTCACAGGCCTATTCAATGTTACTAGAAAGTGCCAAAAAGAGCCAAAATCCTAGTCGACCTTCCCCTTCCTGATTTTTTTCAAGGAAAAGAAAAAAAAAAACAGAAAAACATAAAATTATGATGCAGTGATGAAGACAAAGCCCTCTTGATCAAAACAGGAAGGCTAAACCTTACCTAAGAGCCCTGGCATTAGCTAGATGAGCATTCTGAGTGTGAACCTGGGTCACAACTGAAGGAATCATCTCTTCAAAGTCAGGAAGAGGAGCTGTATGTTGCCAGAAACAAAATGAAAAGTGATAGTTTTGGAGCAACAACACATACTGTGTTCAGACAAAACGGGGAATTGAGAAAGAGAAAAGAAACAATGGCCAAATCTGTTAGACAATTTGTGCTTCAAAATGAAGTAATCCTTTTCAGGTGTCCAATTTTGATTGATGGATTTCTCTTAACCTATTGCTAAGTCACTTTTGACTCCTACTTCGTAATGATAACCTTCTCCTTTCGTATCCACATAATCCTCAAACAATAGCCAATGCCAAGATGATCCTTTGAAGTGAGCTTTGTTACCAATGAGAGCCAAGCTTTAAAATCAAAATCAGTTAAATGACCCTCTACAAGCATTTAAATAATCTTGTTCTATTGTGTAACTGTGACTGTAATGGATTGACTAGCTACAGCTTTGTTCAAGCCTACAACATTTGTGACATTGTTTGCAAATTTCTGCATGACAAAGAAGTGTAGCTGAAATTAGAGATCTGAGAAAATCTGTCACCAAATGTAATTTCAACAAGCTGTAATGTGACCAAAAACAAGGAAAGTTCATCCTGTCATTTTTTCTTAGCAACTGGAAATATTATGGCAACTGGAAAATAATTGCACAGACTTTCCAGATGGAGAAGACAACAAGAACCCTTGTTATCTATCCCTAATCCCCTTCAAGTCATAAAAAATTTTCAAGAGCAAGACAATTGGGAGCTTAATGTCTGCAACACACTTAGTTTCAAATGAAGGGTGACAGCCAAGTTTAGTCTCCCTCATAATCCCATCGGCATAGGCTTGGAACTTCCATACAATTTTAACCATAAAGCAAATTTTTTGAAACTCATACATTTATTATGGCTTTTCACAACTGTGAGTATAGAAAACCTACAAGGCTTTGAGATATTTTACATTTAGTGATATCAGAGACATCCTTCACTGTAATAAAGAAACTGCTTCGAAAATGCCCTCACACAAAATAACACAGTCTGAACTCAAAGTGAATGCCAGAGGGACTTACAAATGAATGGTTTTTAATTTTAGTTATCAATACAATCCAGACACTGTTAGTCCAAATACCATCACCACATTACATTTGTGATCTTATCCAATTACATTTATTTAAATTGCCTTTCAAAAAAAAAAGGAAAACAAAAGAAAAAGTCAGCTACTAAGGGTGGTATCCCTGAAAGTGCTTAAGCCCACGAGCAACCAACTATGTAGGCTAAGACACCAATACTGATGGAAAGCTAGTGAAAAGAGGGAACAAAACAAGAGTGTCTGCAGAAAAACCCATGCAACATGAGCAAGAATGGAACCCAAGCCATGGCAGTCCATGCCAATCTTCTACCAAAGGCCCTTCCAACAGCCAAGGACCTGTTAAGTAACTTCCCACTAGGCTTGGGCAGGTTACCCAACTCTACTTCAGAGTCCCGACTCTTGGCCTGGAGTAGACAAACAAGTCCACGAGCTCCCATGAAATTTTTAATACTATAATAAACATTCAGCAAGATTGTTTTTTGTGTGCTTAACAGTTTAAGTCAATGTTCTTTTGAAAGATTAATGATTAATAATGTTAAAAACCACCTGTCTCTTTTTCTTTGCTTGTCACTCTAGTATTACCTCAAAATTTGTCACATGTCAGTTAATCCACCAATGTAATTCTCCAAATACGCACTGCGTACCACAGCCTCTTTTCAATGTCAGTAATTGTATTCAGTACACTACTATAGTATCTCAGTCATAACTTATAACGTCACTGAAACCAATACCAAGAAGAAGTTGCAACTAGCTTTAGAGTCGCGACTACTCCGGATGCAGGTACCTGATTCCGATATGTCAGAGTCATCCAATCCTGCTGTACTTCTCACATGAGAAATTATCTCTGTCTGGCAGACAATTATTGGCCAAGAGTAATTACCTACTGGGCCTTTCAGCAGGCTCGCGTCCTGGAACAGGAGCTCATTACATATTGATGGGGTGGAGGTGGGGGCATTATATTTACTGCAAAATATGCTACAGACTAAATTACTTCATACCTTCATTTAGCTTTTCCATGTAAAGACGGAGAGCTAAGTTCCAAAGCCTGATGAGGGACACTAGATCTAGTTTGCCTCCTTCATAGACATTGTTGATTCTCCTCTGCAATTATTAAAAATTGAAAGTAGAGTTACAGGATTACAGTATACTCTTACTCTTAGATATAATTCATATGAAAATTCATATTAATAGTTATATGACCCTGAAAATTTACCCCCAAACAATTCTCACCCACTCTTTACTCAGCCCTCACCCTAAGCAAGTGGGACTTTGTGGTGAGAATTGTCCAGAACGAGTGGGAGGCTGTCTGGTCACAATTTTGAATAGTAGACTCACTCTCTGTATCTCCTGTTCACATTCTCTCAGAAGTATTTCAGGTACTTGGACAGGAAGCTCAGCTGCATCTAAATGATCTTTCTTTGCCCTCTGAGCTGTTATGGATTCCACTACAGCTCTCTCATTTGCTTGGTCTTCACAACAGGTTTCCAATGACTTCCAGAGATCCCTGACCTGGTACACAAAAAAGAAGAGAGTGAAGACTTACTTATTCATAGACATCCTAAATAGAATTGACCCCATCTAACACTGGTAGTAGTAAGTTTTTCTTCAGGACCAAAGGACAATAAAGCACGCCTCTCTGTGGACAATACAGCACGCCTTTATAAGGACACCCTCTGACTCTGAGGACAATAAAATACGCCTCTCTGAGGACGATTAAGTACGCCTATCTGAGGAATAAGATGATAATGCAAATCATCCAACATACGAGAAGTGGTTAAAGTACCATGGCAATAACACAATGATACAGTACAATAGTAATTCTTTCTAGGGGATAAGGCTAAATAATTTAACAATTTGAATGAGGACAAACCTTTTGGACTCTTTGGGCCCTCTTCACAGCCAAGACATCCCACTCTCCATCTGTCAGTCCAGTTGTTCTGACCCTTAAACCAACGCCTGGACTACCAGTCGATCCAATATAGGCTATCATCCTACACTCTTGCTCTCGTATGCTGTGTTCTAGTTCTCTGATTTTCTTACTGAGGGACCTGTATTCCTTCACAAGGATACTGCAAATTCAAAGGAAATGTTGAGCAACAACCCACGTTGGAAATGACATCTATTTCGTTGTAAGATAACATTACTGAATGATGCACAATTGCTTCTTCACCGACTTTTCCTTTCTTTTCTCAATAATTAACTATAGCTGCAGTAACAACAAGTAGTCTGTCTTTGACCAGCACTTTCTAAAAACACAAATTCTGATGAAGGGTACACAATGAAATTAACAGCAAACCATGAAGGACTTGAAGCAATTCTAAAATTTCATAGCGGAGCCCAATTGCAATTTGTTTTATTTTTTTTTTATTTTTTAACTTCACAGGAATAAAATTTATGGATTGGAATATTTTCAAAACTTTAATCTGAAAAATACTGTCTTTAAATTAACTTCACAATGTTGACAGTATCAAAGAAAATCAAGACAGCCTACAAAGACCTGCTGAAAAATGTCTAAGTTGCTGTAACTCTATGAACTAACAGTTCAACTAACTGTGATGCTTGCTTCAAGTTGGATTTTGGTGGAAATTAATGATGTTGTCAATGATTTTACGTGCATGTAACCTGTGAAATGTTCTAGTGTTCGACCGATGATACCATAATCGGTTTTTTACTGATTACCAATTATTTCATTTGGCAATCAGGCCAATGCCGATTACCGACTATTAGTTAATTTGGGAAGGTCATTTATATTTTACGTAATACACTAGAAACGCGGTAGCCTTCAGATGTTACAAATGTTTCTTGGTAAAAGTCAATGAGTGTGCGGCTAAGTTCCGTTAACGATCGTTAATATTTAAGCAAAATTTCAGGCCGTAAATCTGAAAAATAATTCATGTAATACTACATGTAAATGCCGCAAATATTTAGCCTAAAATGCAACAGGCAAGACCTAACCACTTCTGTAGACCAAATTCGGCAGTGAACATTCTGTAACATGTGCTAGTAATTGTGCAGTACTAAGGTTAGTGGAGGACCTCGCCTGTACTAATGTTAAATTTGTAGGCCTGAAGATCAAGTGCCGTTAAAAAATTTTTGGCAGCTGTAACTGTCTCACCAATGCCATCAAAATGTGCATATGTTTTTTACTTAAGAGTCATATGGCAAACTTACATCAAATTTGAAAAGATTCTCTAAAGAAAACGTTAACAGACAAGACCTGAATGTTTCCAGAATTTGGGAACAATGTTAATGTTGCTATGTTTGCGTGAGCAGTATGTACTCCATGTATTGTGCAGTGCACTGTAAGGCATGTATGCATACAGCATGCTCCAGTCTGCACATGGATACACAAGTGTGATCATTCGTCTTGATCGTCGAAGTTTGAGATGACATCACATTATTTGATGACTCTCATTTATTTATACGGGAAGGTCAAATCAAAATAGAATAATAACAATATTTTTGTGACCATTCTTCTGCAATTTTGTGCGGAATATCGGAAGTCTTTTGTTCTAAATGTTAGATATCTAATGCATTGTGGGGTTTCGCTCCCGTTTCAAAACTATTGAATCATTTGAACCTGGGATGGATTTGGCATCGTGCATTTGCACTTCGCGATCCCCCCAGCTAAAGAAATTTATGTCCCGCATGTTTTGATGTCGGAAAGGGACTTCACTGTGTAGAAACATGTCAT
>JAAAJZ020408717.1:0-12067 GCA_010015985.2 Actinopyga echinites
TCAGTTTCAAATACAGTTCAAATACAGTGCAAGTCATCCCCTTTAGTCGCCTCTTACGACAGGCGGGGAATACTGTCGGCATATTCTACAACCCCCAGCCCACAGGGGACGGTCAGTTATGAGATTCAGTACTGTATTTACAAAGATATGTATTCACCCCTCCCTACCTACTTATGCATTATTTCTGGAGAGTTGGGAGGATGTTGGAGATTACAATAGTGTTCCACTCCACTTCAAAGCTACATTGACCATCTTGCTGAATTACATGCCCTCAATTTCCCCGCGTTCCATTGACGTTGATTCTTTGAAGCCTCCCCAAAATACAGAGTTTCAACTGCATCTGTAACTGAGTGTAACTTAGGTTTGCTTTGCAACATATTTCTCATGTAAGCTGGTTTTAACTTGAACTATCTGTAAGATTTTGTCCTACGGATCTAATACATCACATAATCCTTTCCCTGCATAACACACTTGAAGGAAGAAAACAGTGAGATTGGATTGTTAATTTTCATTTCTTTTATGACAGGTCATGTACATGTACATTTTACACAAGAGACTATAGTATAAATGATTACATTTGAACAAAAGGTTTTCTACCTCTACTTGGCACAAAGAGTGTGATCATTCTTGATGACCATATTTTCCGTAACAAATCCCCATGTGAATTTTTGACAAATTTGAGTTGGCATCTGTTACAGGCCTAGAGGCTAGTTCAATGTGAAAAAAAAGCTTTTTGGATGGTTATCATTTTGATCCATATGGAGGTTTCCAAAACACAAAATCCACTTCTAAACAACTCATGTAGATTGTTTGAAAACACCGATTTAAGCTATCAGTGAAATTTGTAGGTTTTTATATAAAAAGAAAATACCCTCAAATTAAGGCTCTACTTTTTAGAAATGCAGTACCCCCAGCGGTTGTATAGCAACATCTTCACTGGTTCCACCATCTTCACAGGCAAAACAGCTAACTCAAAAAATGTGAATAACATTCATCCTCTTAAATTCCCTCATCTGATTCAACATTCTCCACCGGTGAAATTGGTGAATATCAGTAAATCGATTGACAGCTGCATGATATTCATCCAAATGTGATGGATGACGAATTCGTAATTTTAAGGATTCATTCAGTTGCCCTGAACAGTTTGAATTTAATAAACATGGTTAGTTTCAGCATGGCAGACGGCTGTGTTCAAACAGAAGAATAACCAGAATGCTGAAAAAGTCACGCCATCTCTCCAGCTACATCATAGAAAAAAAAAAACTATCGTGACTTCGGAAAAAACCTGTTGACATCTCATGAACTGTCTGTTCAAAGACGATTGTAGACAGACCTTCATGTCTTACAATTCATGGATCTTTTAAAACGTTGCGTGTTTTGAGAAAGCCATCTAATGAATAATACATGAAGAGAAGTGTAGAAAACAGAGTTGCATGTCTATGCATTCCAGTTGGAGTAAAGGTGTTGAAATAAAATGTTACAGTGAGGTTAGAACCTGATCGTCCTCCTTTCATTATATTGTGAAACATGCTACCTGGCCTCCATTGATGTCCATGGATACTTATGATTTGATATTGTTGGTATAGACCCTACCCACTGTATGTCTCAATGCCGCCATGTTGGATGCAGTTCGAGGTACAAATGATACACACACACACTACGTGCCAAATGGGTTGATGTCAAGCAATGGTGCTAGTAATGTGTCCAAGATAAGTGCATGCACTACTACACGTACTAAGATTTACTGAGTACTCCTCAATTCATGCATAAGCTCTTCACCTTTGCATTTAACAAAACAATGTCTGGTGAAAACTGTCTTTTGTTAGAACTTGGTAGGTATGTCTCACAGTGTTATAGCTCTGCATAATGACTGGTTACTTCAGTTTGTAACCAGCCATTACTATATTAAGCAGGAAATTCAAAATGAATTTGTTAAAGGATTAATTTAATCTCAATTTTCTTTTTCAGTTTGGTTGTTTAGTGCTCATAGTGCAAGAAATAAAGCTTTCATGTTTTTTTTTTTATTTTCATTTTAGGGTGTACGATTTGATTCAGAATCGCCCCAGACCATCAGACTGGAATTTGCCAAGTCCAACACCAAAGTGCCGAAACCCAAGCAGACCTCCCCTCTACCTGGGAATCCAGCTATTGGACCACCCCTAACACCAAGAGATCCATGTAAGTGGTGAAGTACATAATTTATTATGCTCTTACATAACTCAGGCCTTGAGGTACTTCTTTTAGGATGCTAAACGACCATGAATGTGGGAAAAAATTGAGAAGGCTTTAGAATTACAACTTCATGTCGGGTGGCTTCCAACTCAACATTCTAGATTAAATTTGAAATCATTTTATTTTAGAAGTCATTTCAGATGGGAAAACAGTGTTCTCCACAGATCTTTGAGAAAGGGGGGCGGCAATCACATGAGACGCAATGGTCAAGGGAGCGTTTGGAAAGAATTGGGTATCTGCCTCCCCTATCCAGAAATTTTTGACAATAGAGGTGTTAAATGATTTAAAATTTGACCACTTAGAGATTTTTCTTTCCTTTTCCCACAGTACTTATGGGCAATATTTACAAAGGGACGATTGTTTCGTAGGGGGGAAGGCAAAAATTTTAGGGGGCAGCCACTTTTGTGGGGGGTGGCAATTTTTACCGAAAAACCCCTTGTGGAGAACACTGGAGTTGTTTATAAATCTGGAGGTGAAGTTTGAACCTGACTTAGTTTTGTAGCAGTCAGAGTACTGTGACCAATTCCCACTTTAACAGATATCAGTGCAACTAGAATGTGGTTATAAGAATATTACACTAATATTGGCTACGTCATTTAAAACATGTAAATTTGTTTTCCATACTTGCATTTGAATTATCGTGGGTGCAGAGAGAGTTTATGTTGAGAGGGCAGAATAATTGAAATTCCCTCAATGGGTACTAACAAAATGCTTACAATTTCTGCACAGACTTCCATCCAGAAACTTTCATGGGGTGGATGGATTCAGAAACTCCAAAATGTTCTATATTTATAAGCTTTTAATGCAGAGATGAAGTTTACCATCACTTAAACCTCCAGTTTTACCTTCCAGTTTGGATTCATGCTTATTAAATGCCTCAACACATTATGTATGTTGTAGGACAGTGGTTTCTCAAACCTTTTCTTGCTCATAACCTCCATTCACTTTTTTAAAAAGGTCTAGCTTGAAATTTAATTTTATAAGTTAAAGAGTAAGCAAATTCAACTATTCTAGTGCAAATTCCATTCAGTTCACTTGTGTAGGTCCCAAACTGTAGGCAGTTGAAGCTAGCGGATTTGCTACCAAAAGTGAACTTGAAGCAAGCAGGAGTGATTTTATCGCCTCGCTGATGTTTTGACCTTGAATTCGATAGTGGGTTGGATTTAGTACGTAGTTTGTGAAGGTTTCGAAACTTTCATACCCATGTATTTACACTGAATCACCAGATGTTGATGGATTCAATAAGGTGTAAAATTCAAAGAAAAACATAACACAGTTTACCAGTGTGAGGAGATGACATTCTTGCTCCCAATAAGGGTTACCCGCATGTCAAGTATCATAACTGTCACTCGTGCAGTTCTTGAGATACGCTGGTTACAAGCTTGGCGTCACACACATGTACACACACACACACGACACGCATACACACATACATACACACATACACACACACATCATCATGACTGCGTAGGTTTCCATAGTCATCGAAACCAAAACTCATGGATAGCTGGGTTCAAATACTGCCCACAGAAGCCTGAAGGTAAACATACATCAATAGTGTACCAAATGTGATGCTGGGGGGGGGGATATAGAGGGGCATGGCTCCTACCTCAGTAAACAGGCATATCCCCCACCTACCCATTTGCCATAATACATGTTTGAATATACAGTACTGTATGCTGTAAAATGTTGGCCTATCAAATGTAGCACCATTAGAATCTCATCTGCCCTTTTTCAAATGCAAGAATTTCAACACGGGAGGGGCCAGCCCCTTAGATCCTATATAGCATCCCCCAAATATATTTAGACCTACCCAGTTAGGCCTAAATATAGTTGTTAGTTGTGCTTTGATTGACATTCATTCAAACAATCATGCTCCACCCATGTTGGCCAGTGATGGCCTGCACAGAGGTTTGTTTTTTCCCAATTAAGCTCACAGTCACGCACAGGTTGTCCTTCCGATTTGCCTGGAGCAATTTCAGCATAATGCAGGTTACTGTGGCTGTGTCTTAGAAGTGGAACTTGTTTGTTTTTAAATTAGAGGCAGGGCTAATGTTAGTTCAGCTGGGAGAATTTGTTCTGTCTGGGGTGAGGCTTGAGAGCCTTTAAACCCAATATGAAATATTAGTGCAATACACAGAGCTGCCAACAGTATACTGTACAGTACAGTATATCACTGTAGGAATTGCCCCAACACATCACATCTTCTTATTCTTTTTTCTTAACCTCTGCAATTTAAATAAACCATTATTGGTTACACTACATCTACACTGGCAGTTATAGCAAGTGGCTAACGGCTTAAATCTGAACCATGCAGAGAAAAGGCATAAAGGACAGCAAATATGGAATACCTCTTGGTTTGATTCCTCCTTTCGGTGTGGGTCTTCCTCTTGGTGTGATACCTCTTCTACTACACCATTCAGAATTGAAAGAAAAAGCTAGAAAATGAAAGTAAAACAAACAACTTGAAAAAGTTAAAGATGGCAAAAATTTTACAAAATCACATCTAGCCAAGACTTAAGCCAAAGACCTGGTTTTTTGCCAGAAGTAGGAAGATTAATGACTAACAATTCTTAATGCTTAAGGTCAATAGTTGCAGCTATATGGCTGACTTCATTTGAACTAATTCAACCAACTGAGGGTTTTCAAGATCAGGGTTGTACCTAGAAAGGTCTAAGTGTGGAATACAAATTGCATTAATAATTTTCTACAAGCATGCATAGAGCCATTATCGGTTGGCATGAAGTGTACACACAAATTTGGACTTGGACAAGTTGAAAATTACTGGTTCAGCAAATTGGCGGTAAATTTGTAGGCCCATCTTATTTATGGTAAAAGTGGGAATTTGTGGGGGTCTGAGTGTCTCCATTTTAGCCCAAGTTTGTGTCGGCAAAACCAGTGTGTGTCATTACCATCCCTCACTATTGTAGCTATATCCGAGTTTAAGATGCCAAAGTACAGTAGTCAGGAGTTGAAGGTGAAACATGCATGGAAATGTCTTGTATGTGATTGTTGCATGTAGCAGTTGATTTTGACACTGTGTGTCTGGTGTATGCAACTCTTTGGTGTAAGGAAGGCGACACTAGAGAAATCTTCAGGACACCTTGGGATGCCGCAACATTGAACGGGGGAGTGAGGGGAGGGTGATCTGTTTAATACTTTTATTTTGCTTGCTTTGTCCTATCATTTTTATCGAGGAAGGTACAGTAGACTGAATGTATGTATTATTATTATGAAACTTACGGGACATTCATGCCAATTTACCTTGCTTCTGTCCACTTGATACTCATACTTACTTTTGATGGATCTGAGTCTGCCATGTTGCTTTCGGCCCGGAGAAATGGCACTTCGTGCAGGATACTGAAAAAAACAACAGCATCACAGATGTTGTCATATATGGTACATGTACATCAATCACAGATGCATGGTCAGAATGAGGTGTGAGCAGTTTACTGGAATAGATATTATCCAATGTCAGATATTTCATGATTATTTTACATGAAAGAAATTTAAACATCTATATTTGCAGGGGAGTATAAATCAAATTACAGCAGTGTTTACACTTAGCTGCTATGATGCAATTTGATGCAATGGCTTGTCAATTTCACACACTGATGTTTGTGGGAATAAATAAAAAAAGAAAAAAGAGGGTAAAATTTTATAATAATTTGATATGTGTGTACAGTTCCACAAAATTGAAATTTCCAAAGAGTCAAATTTTCTCATGTGTATTGACCCAATGTATAATTTCTTAGAGGAGACGGTGCACTACAGTATACTTTACCAGTACGGAGCAAGGGTATGTGAAAGGGCAGTCATGCCCCTTCTAAGACCAAGAAAGAGTTTAGTCTAGATAGTTTACTGTAGTTTAAAAGTTTAATGAAGTCAGGGTCAGGAAGCCTCTTGGGCTCATCGAGGACCCTATACCAAGTTGATCGTGGATGAACACCAGCGAGATTCGCCTACTCTGCTTCAACAAGTGTTCAGAGGGTAAGGAGATAAGGCCGAACCAATCAAATCCCGATGTTAATTACCAAAACCTGCTCCCAGGACCGCGATTTAACGTCCTCATACGACAGACGGGAGTGTAACCCCGGCCTTTGGCCACTTCCAAAGGCCGTGAGAGGTGGAGGACCTGCCCAGCTTAGCAGCCCAACAGCTATACTGAGCAACATGAAGCGGACGAGACTTGAATCGGACAATACCCAAGTTGGACAACAGAAGTTTAATTGGCCAAATTTAAACCCCCTCAGCACCAATGCAAACAGCTTTGCCGAACAAGCAATTTTAAATCCCCAGAAAATTTCCAAGGGGTTCCAACCGGATTTGATCTGAGGACCTGTATAGATTGCAAGGAAGACACCCTATAACCACCGAGCCAACTTTCCACCCAACCCAGTTAATATGTACCCCTCTTAGTTTTTCGAATATATAGGTGACTCCATAAATAGTGGAGTCCATAGATTTGGTGTCCCACTTTACATTGTGATGTATTTCAACTTCAAATTGGCAGTGCAAAAAAGCATTTAAGAAGAGGGAGATGGTCTCAGTCACAAGCTTTAGTGGTGCCTTAAAAATGTACTAATCACCAATAACTTATGATATTGTGTGCCAAAATCTGATTTTTTTACCTGTGCATATGGGACACCAAGGGCATGGCACTTACAAATTTAGTAAAGCATTGAGCTGTGCAAAACCCACAAATTTTGAATCTAGGTTTTAAGACGTATTTTAGGAAACTTTTGAGTACTAGAGTACTTTGGAATATGCATCTCTACTAATTCTGTTAGTGCAAAATGGAATACATGTAGCACTGAGACCAGAGAACAGATTCCAAACTGTGGAAAACCAGTGTAAATTTTTGGTGTCCCACTGTCCCACTGCAAAATATAAATTTGTATACTACAAAATTTGTACTTTACATATTTAAAAGTACGTGTATCTTGATGTATTTCCAAGTGCTATAGTTCTATTCAAAAATGCAAAACTTGCCCAATGAACAAAGATGAGGCCTACTTGAGTTTCGAGAAGGAAGTTTCACTTACCGTAGTAAACGTGACACCAAACAGTGTCCCACTTTTGCGGGGAAGCCTACATTTTCCACAAGCTCAACCTAATCTCCTCATTTTATGCATAAATTTCCATTCCATAGAAAATTATAAAATGCATGATCTACAACATTGCACATCTGGCCATTTAAAGAGGACTTCAATAATTTTTTTTTAAGTAGGCTACATAGAAAATCTGGTTTCGGTGTCCATTTACACTGGGAAAAAATGAGCGTATTTTGAACTGTATATGAATAATTATTTTCAAACTTTTGACATGATTTGCACTTTTCCTGTACCAAAACATAATATGGAAAGATAAAATTTCTAGTTAGCCTTTTAATTATGGAACTGGAAATTTTACCCAAATGTCCCAAGCTGACTCCCTTACTTTATGGAATCATGCACCCATATGACAATCATGGCTTACAGTATGATGGATGGTGCATGTGATAGCTGGCAAGGGTTCCATCTTAGAGGAAACCTAGTGCTCTGGAAAATTAAACATGTAAACTTGTTTGTGCAGAGCGCCACATGCAATGGCCGTATGTATACAGCCATTGCATGTGGCGATCCGCACAAACAACTGAATAGGGATAACAATCCAGTGCCCCGCAACTGAAAAAAGCTTTCATGGGCACGGCTTGATTAAACCAGAAGGTTATAAGGTTAGGCCCTATCAGGCGGGTGTCCAAAGGGGGGGGTCTAGGGGGTCCGGACACCCTGCTCGCTCCAACCGTATGATTTTTTAAAAGGTTAAATCACAAAATGAACCAAAATGACACAAAATGAACCAGAATATACTGTACCTATCCTCAGACGTAATTTTTCAACCAGAGATATGCTAAAACCCCGGAGCCTCAGGGGGCTTCGCCCCTGGACCCCCACAGCCAATTCTTGACCCTCAATTACTTCAAATGAGGTTAAATATTGCACCAGATTGCATCTGAGGGTACTAAAATATTTCTCCCCTTATAATTAGACCCCTCCCCAGGCCAGCCATCAGGCAAGTGCTGTATAGTCTTGCCACTCCAAACAAAACTCCCACCCAGGCCAGTGAGTCAGACCTCCCCTGCTCAGAATCCTGGACATGCACCTGCCTATCTAACCCAAACCCATCATATCCATCGTGTAATTTTACTGAACATACAGTGTAGGGATACAGGTCTATTTTTATTACCACGGCTACATCATAGGCCTACTGTAGCCTATGTCATGATCGCACTTTGGTGTGCCATAAAAATCTGGTACAGTATTTCTGGCATGAGGTACCTAAAAGACTAGGCCTATCACTGAATGCTCTGCACTTTTCAGGGCTAGAAGAAATGTAAATTTCTTTGCAAGTAAATAAAATTTCCCAGCATGCAAGCAAATCAAAATTTCCCACAGATTTTATATGGTTTTATATACAAAACTAGTCAAATTTCCCGGCAAGGAGCTTCCCAAATTGCTGGCTTTTTTCCACCCATGGCACTTACTGTACATTATGGCTGCATCTATAGGCCTATAGCGGCCCTAGCCGACCCCGGAGTAACACCAGGGACCGCGGAGACGGGGGCTTAACCCCCCCCACTTTTGTTGCCAGGGGCATTTGGGCCGCCTTAAACATGGCATTTTGGGCCTGTTGAAGATTAGCCCCCCCCCCCCACTGCAAAATTAGTTCCGCAGTCCCTGAACACCCAAGGCTACCCCTAAGGCTATAGGCCCTAACCCTACTGTAGTGACGTAGGCCTTGCCTAGGCTAATCATTAAAAGCCGACTTGCGCAGGTTTATGTTGATGTCCAACAGTAATAATAGCCTGCAGGCCCAGGCCTCTGGACAGTACTGTTTTAGCCTAGTCTTGGTGCAATTTAGGATAACTTAAGCCTAGGCTAGACCTACTGTAGGCCTTCATCACCATAGCCTAAATGTATAGGCCTGCTAAATGCTATGTAGCCTAGTCTGGAGCAGGCTAGAATACATGATGGACCACGGTACTACGGTACTTTCTGCGTTGAGCCTTAAGAGAGGGCCTAGGCTACAGACTAGTGTAGGCCATAGGGCCTATTAGGCCCTTGCATGATGTTTGTGTGGATTCAAGTTAGGCACAGGCTAGGGCTAAACCGTTAGCCTAGGCCTAATCGCTGACACTGGTTAGAGAAAACAGGTGTCCCTGAACATGGCAGAATTAAGAAGGGTACTTATCTTGACAGAAAAAGGGACGTGAAGCCATGGCAGTTCGTCGGTCGAATTTGCTCAGTCTAGGCCTATGCTTTTGTTAAAACAGGTTGCTGTAACGTTTAGTCCGTGGCTATGGTATACTGTAATATATATGTTACTGCTAGCGAGTACATTTGAGATGAGAACGTCACCGTTCTGTTTTGAATCGAAGAGGTGCCAAGGTCCGACCCCAAGTAGTTGAGTCGTTTTCGTGGGGGGTTGCATTGGTGTAGCCAGACGGGAACCATGGCTCCCCCAATCTGATTCTGAAAAATTATGTTTTATTATTTTTTGGCAATGGAATAAAAAAATTGACTTCAAATGATGCTATTGTTGCACCAAATTGCATTTGAGGGTACTTAAATATTCAAAAATTTCTCAAAATGGAGGGGACCCTCCTCTTAGACCCCTCCCCCCGGCTGGCAATCAGGCCCTGCAGTTGGCCCCCTCCAAACAAAAATCCTGGCTACGCCAGTGGGGGGGGGAGGTGCCGCCCGTTGGGGAATGGAACAACAAAAGTAACGTAGGTAGCCTGCGTACCGTTTGGTTATCCAATCCAGGGTCCTTAACAACTAAAGGTAAGGTGGTTAATTTTCGACTATGCTCAAATAGAACGTACTGAATTTATTTCCTCGGCTGGCCTGTTTTTCATTGAGAAATCGAAACGGCGATGACTGACACTAAATAGGCCTAGCGAAAGTCATATAGCTATGGAACTCGCTTGTAGCCTTTAGGCCCCTAGGCCTAGCAATAATAATAATAATAACAGCCTAATAATAATACGCATTAGACTTTAGCGGCCTAGGCTAGATCGAAGCACTGACATGTCTGAATTTCCGAATTTTACTAAATTTGGTAATTAGCTCCGTCGGGGAAAAACTCACTACTCACCGAGGCAGAACGTTTTGAATATAGTAGGTTTAGAACGTCTGTTAATTCTTTATTTCTTCTAAGCTGTCCGGAGTCGACCTGTACTTATGGCCTTGGTACCAAATTTCAAACGAGTCCAAAACAAGTCGTCTTGGCAAATGACAGCATCGGAAAGTTTGTGCACATGCGCCTAATGATATGACGTAAGAAAACCCCACATGGACCAATGCCCCACAAACACCAAACCCCTCACAAACCATTTGCACCTGAACAAACCCCATATACACCAAAATGTGGGCCGTGTGGGGCTTTTTAAACCACACACACACCAATTGCACGCATTGTGCAAACTCTCTCTCTCTCTCTCTCTCTCTCTCTCTCTCTCTCTCTCTCTAGTGCAGTGGTTGAACTGTTGCCATTTCCCCAAAGAGAGTATTCTATGCACATTGTGCACTTTGGTTGAACTGTTGATTTTGGATTGACGCAATTTACCATATTCGGTCCGTGGTTTGGGGCTTTATTTTTGAACGAAATTTGAAGCGAACACAACAATCACTATTACATCCGACATTAATAACTTTTTTGGCATATATTCAGCTCGTGACAACCTCCTTCTGTCCTCTTATATTTGAAAAAAGGCCTAACTACCACTTACGAGCGCAAACACCCTTTTCGCTGTAAAATTAATCACTTTCCGCGTAATTCTTATTTCTTTCACGTTTTTAGGCTTATTTTACTATTTTACTTTTCGCTGCGCTGCATTTACTCTTGTTTTTTTCACTACATATATATACATTTGCAAGATTTCACCTGTTCTCGGACGAAAATCACTCAACCTTTGAAACTTTTATTTTTATGTGGTACACCCATTTGACAAAGTCCTTCCGCATAGTTAGTAGGCTAAACTTTTTACTCAAATTTTGCTCTTCCTTATTACACCATGAAAGACGTTGAGTCTTAAGGACAAACAAATGAAACTGAGTATCACTATTCATTTCAACACTTTAAATTGCAGAGGAAAATGAAATAATGATCTGATCATACTTAATGACTACATTTTGGTCCTATTTTTCTTACACCGTATGTACTGTTATTACTGTACTAGTTATAATACTACTGTACAGTATACTGGCACTAGCCTACGTTGCGTGTATTGTGCAGTAGTGTAGCCTGAGCCGATCTGCTGTGTCTGCACTTTAGCAAATTTCCTTCCAGTTCCAGACTTCAGAGTTTCGCACTTTAAATTTTTTCAGTGATACGATTTAAGTGTGTCTCTCATTTTCAGTCTATCCATTCCGATCAAAGAATAGGCCTATGCGTGTTCTCAAATCATTCTCAAGTTTTCTATCTGTATCTTGGCTCAAAGTCGAATTAGCCTAGCAGGAGGCCTAGGCTAGGCTACCCTAGGCCTAGGCTGTAGGCATATGGGCCAGCCTAGGCTAACCGTCATACACCTAGGCCTAGACCTTATTACTCAGAGCCTTGGCTAAACGAACTGCATATTTTTACTAGTACAAGGGCTTTACACACATGAAGTGTTTCATGTGTGTCACGGTGACGTCTACAATCCTCGACAAAAATGATGGGACAAAACAATAAACATGCACTAGCCTAATACTTAATAGGCTATGCGAAATTCACATCCTGTTTCTTCCCTCCCTCCCCCCTCCCTGATCAATGTTGGGGCGACACAACGTGTCCTGAAACTTCAACATTG